>CM077167.1:158260840-158478492 GCA_039583875.1 Platanthera guangdongensis
GCAAGATGATGGAGTGAGTTGCAGGTCATTTGGCATAAACACTGTAACAAGAATTAGCAGCACGTGACAGTGATTTAAACTTGTCTGTGGTAAAGGATTGCGGGTTCAGAAATTTTAACTTGGGCGTGATAACAGCCATATAAAGGCTTTTTTTTGATACGCACACTCATTTCAGCCATTGTCAGTCTCACCTCCACCTCTCTGTCGAGTATCGTAAGTGAAGGTGGTTACCGAGGTACTCCACTCATGCAGAACCCTTCTAGCAGTCGATGCGAGGTTTCATGCAGTCTCACTTTCGAACGGTAAATTCTGCAGAGCAGCGATCTTCCCTCATCCACCATCGACGGACCCATACGAGCTGTTTCCTCCCAAGACCTAATAGCCCGCGATGCTCACTCTTCATTCCTCACATTTAATCAGCCCTTCCAGACGATTTCAGTAAATATTATTCCTAGTAGCGATTGTCGCGACAGCCCTCAGAATGACCCGAATCTAGGATGCTGAAGTGGTTTGAGTAACTTTTGGTCTTTCCCTTTCTCCTGGTTTTTTTAACACACTTTGTTGATAGAAATTTCAGATAAACACTAGGAAAAAAGAGATCCCTTCAATAGTTTTAAGGGCACATTCATCTAATCATTTTAGGATTTTTGGTGTGGAGTGAGGAAGGAGAAGGATATGGCTTTTACATGGTATATAGAAGACGGAGTACTTTGCGCTTTCAATTAACCTTTAGAAATATTATATCACTTAGCATGAACGCCAGAACGACGAGGTAAAAAATTATTATTATTATGGTTAGATAACAAAAATCTTCTAAACATGTGCTTTATAAATAATAAAAAAGTACGAGGATATGTTAAGTGCACTCTTATTATGGGATACGAATATAGTAAAACATAATGTAAAAGTTCCATGGACTAGTAGATTTATGTAGTGTTCCTTTCAGTTTAACATGTCGGCCACTAACACATTGTATGAACATATAGAACACAAGAATGAATTGAAAAATTATTCCATGGACTAGTAGATTTATGTAGTGTTCCTTTCAGTTTAACATGTCGGCCACTAGATATAGTTGTTGGGAGGCACGGAGACTGTTTTCGCTCGAAATTGATGAACGCAAAATATTATACTTTTAGGGCATGATTGAATGAGCCTGAAACAGGATTTGACAATCCCATCTATCTACGGTTCACAGATGTGCTTAAGATCTAAAAAGCAAACATATGATGAATATGGTCTAACGCTCCACAGACATGATATCAAATAAATAAATTTGCAAGAATATTTCAAAATGACGTCAAGCAGGTATTATAATAATTAGTGGCATGAAATCTTTAAAATCAAATAAAATTAAGATAAAATTACATTAACATTATTAAAGCAAGTAGAGAGGGGGGCATACCATAGCCTCATAAATGCAGCAAAAGAGAATCTTGTTGGAATGAAGGGATAGTAAAAACATGGCACGGGCTTGAGGAGGCCGAAAACAGGGGTCAGGGGTGTTTGCTTTCTAGAGTAAGAAGAGCATCAGCCAATAGGAGAAGTTTGAATGCCTTTGGTGTTGGGATCTGAACAGTAGATGTATGGATGGCGTCGAGGAGGGAACAAGAAATTAAAGGCGGACTGGAGGACTCAGATCCGGCGCCTGCGGCTTCTGTCGACGTTGAAGCTGATGGAGGAGTTTGAAGCGATGTAGGACTTGCCGAATATGTTGGGGAATGATAGAGGAGAGGTCGCCCGACCTTGGAGGAGGATCAAACGATGGTAGCGACCTAGAGGGACTAATCGGCGGGTGGCTGGACGCATGGTTATGGGAGCTATGCTAGACAATATCGAACAGAGGAGCGGTTCCTCTGCTGCAGGTTCTGTTCTAGTCTCTTGTGAATGAGAAGTTTTAATTCTTTTATAGGAAATAAATTGGGTAGGGTTTGGGTTAGAAATCAATAGTTTGATTTCTTACTGATAGGAATATGAGGGAATTAAATGAGATATTCATGTAGGGATTCTAAATCATCTCTTTTCAAATACTTCCTAAAAATCAAAGATATGATATTTTATTTTGGATTTCTTACTTATAAGAATATGATGGAGTTAAATGAGGTATTCAAGTAGGGAATCTAAATCATCTCTTTTCAAATACTTCCTAAAAAAAATAAAGATATGATAATTTATTTCTTTAATTTTATGGTTATTTAATTTGTATAAAATATTTGATTTAATTTTTAATTTCATTACTTGTCTTAATTATCAAATTCCCAAATTTGTCAAACCTTTGCATTTAGGATCTTATTGGTCAGTAACACCAATAAGTCATCACAATGGGCATGAACGATGTGCGCAATACAAAATAAATAGTATATCTTCGATAAGTAAATAAACGTAAGTGGAGACATGTGTTACACGAATAAAAATATGTGAAATAAAAATATGATAAGGATGCAACACAGGATGCGTCACCTTCGCTGCTAGGCTGCCAGCAGCAGTACTCGCCCACCAACATATGATCTTACAAAGATGTGTGTTGGTTGTATGGAGTTGAAGGCGATGGTCCTGACTTCGGTGACTTTGACGCTTTGATGCTTGCTAACGACCCAGACGGATTTTGACCTTGAGAAAAGGTCGATTTTCAAGAAGGGAGTGCTGAAATGAAGATGACTTTCTGTGTTGATCATGTGTACCCCTAATAGTCTATGTAGCCATAGTGGTGAGACATCTTTTGGGGGTCTTTGAATCTTGTTTATGTAAGGCTCTCACAGGAGAGATAAGCTATTAAAGGGAACTGACCCTCGAGAATTTGGATCGAACATATCTCAATAATTGTATCTTTATTTTGTGATCAATCAAACATTTTTGGGTTTGCTAATAGTGGCAATCTATCATCAAGCATGCATTTACTTCTGTTGCTATATACAAGTGTTATAAACAACTTTTATCTATTTGCTTTATATATATATATATATATATATCATAACTTTTGTAAACTCCTTGCTCCTTGTTTGTTGATCATTTTTCTTGCCAGTTTTCATGTTAATGCATTTATTTAGACTTCCCTAGGGAGGCATTGTACTAACGATCTGATTATAACCAGTTTTAGGGCGTGATTGACCGAGCATGTATCTTTTGGGCCACTTGAGAGTGCAACGGCCCTTTGTGACGTGGTAGATTTCATTTTATTGTGATAAAATTACATGTGCTAGACTGCATTTGAATACTCTGTTTTTGTAATTTGTCATGTTTAGTGGTTAAAGATTCCAGTGGACACAGCCTAACCTGGTAGAGACATAATGCTCCAGTATTCCCTAATTAGGGTAGAAGAAAGATTCATGGCCGACATTTTTTCTCATTCTTTCTAGTTTTTTTCTCCACTAACTGTACATCATTCTAACACCCGAAGCGAGATCTCCACTAAGCCTAACAGATCCTGCTGAGTTCCTCTTCCCCACCAATACTTTTCGGCCTCTGTTGTCTACCTGAAAACTCTCCTACCCCTGTGTTGAATATTCCCTGGAAGCATTTCCGCTTGTTGGAATCAAATTAAAAGCAGGCTCACACCCTTGAACCTTAATCAGTGTCAAAGATCATTTCCCATCTATCTTAAGCCCTCATAGACTACCTCCTTCCATTCTCCGGGATCAGAACATCCATAAAACCCCTCCAAAACAGTCCTTCCAGTATGTGGACCCTAGAGAGTTATCAAAGAACGTCTGAGTGGCTGGGTGGTAAAACCGAGGCGATCTGATGGATGTCGATCTCGAAGGGGGTAACGTCCGGCAGGCGGATCATCCGCGGGACTCTCACTGAAGACTGGGGGCACCTGTGGGATAGTCGGAGCACGATGAGTGTAGTGGTGGAGAATAGGAGGTAGAGGGCCGGGAGATGTCAGAACATGAGGAGGTGGAGAGGACTCGGAAGAGATGACGATGATGGTGGTAGCTCTGCTGGTGACTGGTCTGACGGTGGTGGCAAAACAGGTGGTGGTACGGTAGGAAAAATAAGGAACTGAATATCAGTCGGGGTAGTGGATGAGGGTGAAGCAGAGGTGGATGAAGAAAGGAAAAAAGGTTGGTCCTCAGCGAATGTGACATCACGAGAAATGCTAAGACGGCGCGCAACCGGGTCATAACAACGGTAACCCTTGTGCTCTGAGTTGTAGCCTAGAAAAACACATGCAGCAAACTGAGCAGAGAGCTTAGTCCGCTCACGTGGTGGTAATAGGACATAATCATACATCCGAACACACGAAGATGAGTGTATCGAGGAGGATGAGAGAACAAACACTCACCGGGACACCGTCCCTGAAGGAAAGTGGATGGCTGAAGGTTGATGAGATAGACAGCGGTGGAGACAACCTCAGCCCAAAAAATGTGGGGGAACATGAGAAGCCAAAAGAAGAGTGCGAGCGGTCTCAATGATGTGGCGATGTTTCCTTTCCACAGTGCCATTCTGGGAATGAGCACCAGGACAGGAGAGTTGCGGGAGCGTGCCATGAGAGGCGAGTTCACGAAACTTATGCGATAGGTACTCCCCCCCCCCCCCCCCCCCCCCGAGTCGGAGCGAAAAATATGAATAGAGGGGGAGAACTGAGTATGAACCATGGTGGATAAAGTAACATAAACCTGAAAAAACTCAGCACGAGAACGCAACATATATATCCAAGTGAAACGAGAAAAATTATCAATAAACAAGACATAATAGCGGTGTCCACCCTTGGATACAAAAGGAGCAGGCCCCCATACATCAGAATGGACTAACTCAAACGGAGCAGAAGACCTAGACATACTAGACTGATAGGGGAGTTGGAGCTGTTTTCCAATCTTACAACCCGTATAAGAGTGACTAGTGTCAACAGATACACGACCCAAAACACCCTGACGAACAAGAGTTAAGAGACGGGCACCACTGGGATGACCAAGACGATGATGCCACTGACGAAAGGAAACAACGGGAAGAAATAAAAGAGGAACAGCTGGGGACGGTGTGACTGATGGCAGACGAAGGTACTCAAGGAGATATACCCCACTATGGCGACGACCAGCTCCAATGAGGGTCCCTGTAAGACGATCCTGCACATGACAAACAAACTCATCAAAAACAACAAGGTAACCATTAGAGGCAAGCTGGCTGGCAGAGATGAGGTTCATGGAGAGCTGAGGGGCGTAGGCAACATAAGGAATGTGGAACTGAGGGGTGTGGAGAAGGCCACGACTGGTAATAGGAAGGGTGGTGCCACAGCAATAATAACACGTAGGTCGGAGGAAACAGGCTGGAAGGCATGAAGATGGGTGACATCATATGTCATATGAAAAGAGGCTCCAGAGTCAAGTAACCACGAGGACGGAGAGATACCTGACGGGGCAGAGGCCGCTGAGAGATCAGTAGAGGTAGAGGCATGACCAACTGTGGCTGCAGATGTACTCGGGAAGGTGCCTGAAGACAGCTGCTGAGCCAGCTGTATGAGCTGCTCAGAGAAGGAGGCTGTCAGAGGAGGCACAGGAAGAACTGGAGCGGCACGCTGCTGGGTGTCACGAGACTGGATGTTCTGCTGGGAGTGTATTGCGCCCCCTTCATGGTATCAAGACGATTCTCCTCCGCCAGAATTGTGGACAGTGTCACGAAGTGTGGGTGGAGTACCACGATGAAGATACTGTGAGTGGGCAGACTCAAACTCCGGGTGCAGGCGCATCAAGAAATCGTAGACACTGCAGGCACCTCTGTACTGAGGGATGGCAACGCAATGGCAGTAGGACAAGCAATGGGGCGGCGCCATCTCGTCACACTGACGCCAGAGGGAAGTGATCTCAGCAAAAAACTCCTGAACTGAGCGGTCGCACTGGTAGGTAGCTGCAAGAGTCTGTAATAATGAATACTGAAGTGCCTGGCTGGAAGGCTGATAAAGATCGGAAAGATGATCCCAGATCGCCTTGGCAGTAGGGAACTCACAGATGGCCAGGCGGATGGGTACCTCACAAGATTGCCCAAGGATGGCAATAGCCCTGGAGTCATCGTCCTCCCACTTGGCCAACGCCTGAGCGGAGGAAACACTGGTGCTGGCTGTGGAAACAAAAGACTCAGTTGAAGAAGCGGCATGGAGCAACGGTGTTGGGCAGGATCCATCTAAATGGCTCCAAAGGCGTAGGCCTCGGAGATGCATGCACATGGTGGAATACCAAGCCTTGTAGTTATGCCCGTTGAGCAGCACATCAGGCTTAGGAAGATAGCCACTGGGAGTCGAGGGGGGATCCATTGAAGGCCGACACTGAGATCTGGAGCAGGATCGATCGGCGCTGAAAAGGGAGGAAGTAGCCGGAGGAAGCAGCCAACCAGATCGACGGAGTCGATCGACGAGCGGGAGCAATCGGAGGGATCGATCGAGCGGGAGCAATCAGCGGGATCGACGAGCAGGAGATGAGCGGGAGCGGAATCAATCGATCAGATCGACGAGCGGGAGCAATCGGCACAGACGAGCGGGAGAGGGATCGGGAGAGTTAAACCCTCCCTCTGATACCATCTTAGAAAAGTATATTTCAGATCAATAATGACCCATCTTGGGGTTATATATACAAGACCCGAACATACACAGGTAAATACAGATAAGCCCCTATACATACACACGATATCTAACAAGAATAACTCCTGCTAAGTTGTCCGCTTTCGCTCCATTCTCAATTTTTTCCCCAACTTCCACCGAGCCTCCTCCCGATTAATCGTTGTGAATTTATTGTCTGGGTAATATTTCTTTTGTATTGAAACTTGGGTAATTCCCTATCTGTGGACTATATTAGTATGTAATTGTTTCCCCGCATCTTTTGTAATTTATCGGAGCATATTCGTTTGTGTATTTGTGTTCTCGCTCCCTTGCATATATACTATATTACGTCCTTACTTTGAAATTCAACTTGATTCTGGATTGCCTTGTAATGTTGTTTAAGGAATTTATTATCGTGTTAGTTGACAGCATACTGTTTAGAGCACATAGTTGTCTCCATAGCCTCTCGTAGAACCTGCCTTACAACGCATTTGGTGTTAGATCAATTCCTGACCAACTACCTTTAAGTGATGTCCAGAGGAATAATAGATGAATAATCCAAAGGAAAGCATTAAGACTGCAATAATTTAGAAGCACAATGTTAACTTCAGAAAAGTATGGAATGTTTCATAAAGACATAGTAAGTTTCTTTGCATGAACAAAGTCAAAATCTTCACAAGTACCAATTCCTAAGTTTAGCAACACATACACAGGCACGAAAATAAAAAAATCTACTTCAATTAAAATTTAATGGAGTCCCTTTTTCAGTAAAACTATAAATGAAGAAATTTTATACAAAGGAGAAGCAATATAGACGACATCAGAATTACAAAAATTACATAAAATATGCATCAGCTGATGTCATAATTAAATCCTCATGATTATGAAACCACACGCATGATGAAGTAAATATCACTAGCGCTTGAAGATTTAGGCATTACCTCAGTAAGGCCAACCATACTGATCTCAGGGTGGGTGAAACAGGCAGCAGGAATGCTTAAATGGTTAAGGACAGTATCTTTGCCACAAATGTTTTCAATAACTATAAAACAAAGAACGAGTGGTCAGAGAAGTCAAGATGTTTCCAAAGATTGTTAGAGAAATATCATGATTTGCCTGCTTTGGGCATCAAATACCAGAAATCCCTTGCGCACTCGCAGCATGAGCAAGCATCATTTTACCGTTGGCATCACCGATGCAGTATAAATGTGGAACCTACACAAGAAATAAAATAATGCAATGTTTGGGGATGAGGAATCAAACATAACTTTATATTGAACAAGAAATGTAGATAGCAGATTATGTTTCAACCATGAAAATATGGAAAATGTAAATAAATATAAAAACTATGTTCAGAAAATTTGAAGACTAACAGGATTGCCATCTGTATCAATAACTTGCATGCGCTCATCAACTGGAATAAAACCCCGTTGTGTATTAATGTTTATCTGTAAATAAACAAAGGAAACATCACAAATAATTTCCCATCGCCAATTATAGTTTCGGCAATCGTGGAACATGAAAATAATCTCTATGCACTTACATTTTCTAAGCCAAGACCTTTGGTAAATGGAGCTCTGCCAGTTGCTATAAGAGCTGCATCTACCTACATGTAATTATAATAGAAGGGGAGCAGCAAGAATTTTGCATTAGCAATCAATGCTTCTTATTATCTGCTTAAGAAATTGGATTAGGATGCCGAATTTTATGTTCAGCACACTCTATAATATGAATGAAACTTTCACTAGTTTTAAAATTAAGGCTGTCCAATGCACATGCTTTTGGAAGTCCAAGAAAAAAACATTCAAGGAGAAAAAGTGAAAATATCAGCAAGGTTGGAATTAATAATTTTTGTAGGATCTCAACACTGAGCAGGTATCGTCATGTCTACCGTAACTTCTCTAAAATCCTTGGCTCAGGCCAGCTGATTTTCTAAAAGCACAGATTCAGGCATGCCTGAATAATAAGCATGCTTTAATGCCCCAGACAGCTTATTTTGGTAGCAGTGAAGGCCTCTACATGCTCACATGGTCAAATAGATCCAGCCCCCATATAGCTAAGAAGATTCCAGTTCACCAATAATGAGCCAGCCAAACATATTGAATTTGAATTTTCTCCAGTTGGAATATAATGATATTAGTATTACAATGTAGGGTTGCAAAGCCACAAATGCTTTTGGAATAATACATGTTCAACATTATGTTAGGGAAGTACGAGCTCGGATCGCTCTCACTCTACAAGTCAACATTGGGCATCTATGTTGCACCGACACTAACACGGGACACGCGATATGACACGACACGACACGTGACTCATCAATTCTCAATAAATATCATATTCTGACACGCTGGGACACGTATATCAAATATTCATTTTTTATAATTATGAAAATCCTAAAACATTTAACAAAAAATAAAAAAAATTAACAATTAACAAATATTTAAATAAATTAAGTTATGTTTAAATATTACTCATCAAATATTCAAATGCAAAATTTAACAAATAATCAAAAAAATGATAGAACATTAACACATTAGCATTTATAAATCATTAATAAAAATAATGGATTCTCAAGCAAACTTGTTTCCCCATTTTCAATCTTTCTTTTTCTAGAGAAAATATCTACGCCACTAGGAGATTCATTTTCACTACTTGAAATGCTAGAATTGGGTAAAGACACTTCCAAAACAAATTGTCACCCGCCTCACCATAAGTAGCTAACTTAGGGACACGCGTGTCCGATTTAACGGGACACGCGAGTCTCACGTGAGCCAACATGTCGGAGAGTGTCAGAGAGTGTCGGAGAGTCGGACGCATGTCGGACTCTCCGACACCGACACACTAGGCATTTTGAAGTGTCCGTGCTTCATAGTTGGGCATTACCCGGAGTCATACACAGCACTGGGAATACGCTCGGAAATCAAGAAGCAATGCTAGGATATTTTTTTGAATGCTTAATAAATGTGGTCTTATTATTAGGTGTTTTAGATTAGTATATCACATTCAGTATTATGTGTGCCAATGGAATCTATATAATGAGGGTTCTTATAATGGCTGAGATATTTGGGATCACTGTCTTTTGGGTTTCTCTCTTGGAGAGGAAATGACAAAGGGTTGGGTTAGGATTTCCACTTGAGTATTATTAATGTTCTATTTTAGTGCAATCTTAATTTTCTCCATTCATCATATTCTTCCACCCTTCCCTCATTTTTTCGTTGCATTCATCTAATATAGCAATGTAGTGTGAAGACCCTTATTCTGGGCTTCCCAAATGATTCAAAAATCGAACATAATTTCAATAAAAAGGTCACAGCATTAAATCACAGTACAAACAACAGATATTTTATTCATTAATTTATTTATTTACAATAGTCGATAAAAAACTACGAGTATTTATCCATACTCATTACAATAATCATAATCATAATCGGTACACGAGCCTTTATGTCTCTCCTGAACTTCTTCAATTCCTATAAATATCTTTAACCATACCTTCGTCAACAATTCAGGGGGAATTCACTTCGGTGTTCCGGGGGACGCTCATGTTGCCTAAAAACAACGAAGTCCACTATGGGTTAGTCATAAAATATGACTATATGAGAAAAATATTTCGTGAATCAGTTATACATGCAGGCAATGAGAAATAGCAATATGCATAAATTACAATAAACCATCATTTCCATAATATTTCCTTTTAATACAAACTTTTAATTTACCCATTAATTTTTGTTACATAAAATAGGAAATGCTGAGGCATGCAAACTTGAATTGGGCCTCACCCCTAAAGGTCAAAACTGTAGGCTCACCCCTACTTATTGTAGTAATAAGTTTTATTATTCTTTTCACATTTTCTTATGCAGAGTTTTATTATTCTTATCTTAACGTAATTTACATAAAACATTTGCTTTAACATAAAATTTCCCTTCAGAAGGTTATATCGCTTTCAATTTCCCCCGCCCACATTTATTTATAGCAATTTATCATTGAGTGAACTCATATGCACAGACAGTGTTTATAAAAAGTAAAATAGTAATACAAAAGAAAATACTTGAATAAACATAATCCAAGAAATAAGAAACTCATCAAGACATTGTCTTTTCCTTTATCCTTCTCAGCTTCACCGCCACGTCAACCATGTGACGATATCCTCAGGTTTCTTGGCCTTGG
Organism: Platanthera guangdongensis; assembly: GCA_039583875.1. NCBI lineage: Eukaryota > Viridiplantae > Streptophyta > Magnoliopsida > Asparagales > Orchidaceae > Platanthera > Platanthera guangdongensis. Next base: position 158,271,537 of record CM077167.1, read on the forward strand.
AAACCACTGAAATAGCGCGTATTTTATTTGGGTTGTGTCACTAGTTACGTGAAGCATTTGATGTTAAAAGGATTTACTAATAGACGTTTAAAATTCATCAAAATACGAAAGTCAACATAAACGAAAAAAGAGATAATGTTTATACTTGCTGTCTAACCAAAACAGTCCCCAATCGAGACTGCAAATCTCAAAGTCAGACGCCAAATGGCACAAAATACCCAAAAATAGCTTCCAAATACCCCGCAAAAACAGCCCTTAAATTAGGGTTGTTCAATATGAAAATTAGTCTCAAAACAACCATAAAATAGCGCATTAATACGAAGTGAAAATCGCATCAAAATCTGCATAATTAGCTTGAAAAAATAATACTAAACATAACTTAATACAAAAAACAGTCCAAAAATATATATAACATCCCACCAAAACAGCCACCGAAAGGGTGCAAAACAGCCTATTAAAACAACGGTAAAATGATCGAAAATAATAATGAAATAGTCAAATTAAAGAGTAAAAACAGCTAACTAAAATAATTATAATTCATACTAAGACCGGCCAACGCAAAGAAGGAAATCTAATTTCAGCAAGAAATATATATAAGTGCAAAGAAAGGAGGAGAACCTCCTTACAGCGGGAGAGGAAGGAAGGTCGCTGAGCAATCGATCCTTCTCGGATCGTCGGAGTGTGGCGAGATTCTTCCTAGATTTTTGGATGAGGCTCTAAAGAAGGTAGGAAGCAAGGGAAAGAAGAAGCAGTAGTTCGAAAATCGGCAGAAAGCCCAAAACTAATGGCACAGAACATTCGACGACACAGAAGCAGCTGCACAGAGGCAGCGGCACAGCAGCACGGAGAAGCAGCTTCTGAGAGAAGGAGAGTAGAGGAACAGCAGCCAGGAAGGAGAAGAAGTAACTGGGAGAAACAGTTAAGACCAGCACGGGGACAGAAAAAACACAGGAAATTGGAAAGGGAGTGCAAGAATGAGAGAGGTTCAGCTCCTTTTATAAAAGGGGATGATAAGCTGTGAAAACCCAAAATTTTCGGGCTTCCCAATGATTTCTGAAAGTGAACAGAGAGTCAATAGAGTAGTTGCAGCACATTTAAGAACAGTACAATAAACTTTCAAAGCAGTATTTTATTTCATCCTTTTATTTATTCACACCGTCATTTTACATATACTAAATAGACTTATTACAATAGATACACGTAGGTCCAGTACAACGAGCTCTATGTCAGTCCCAAGCTTCAATTAGTGCTTTTACCAGCTCAACAGCCAAGATCCTGCGTGTTCTGCTTGGAGTTGGTCATGTTGCCTAAAAAAGTGTCCACTCTGGGTTAGTCATAAAAATTATGACTATGTGAGAACAGTATTTCGTGAAATGGTTATACATGCAAACAAGGGGGAATGATACCAATATGCATACAGTATAATAAAATCAAAATTTTGATTTGATTATTCTCATTACTAATCCATATAGCACCCCTTAATTTTAGTTACATAAAATGAGAAATGTTCCGGTGATCCAACTTGAATTGGGCCCCGCCACCGAAGAGCGTAAGTGTAGGCTCGCCCCTACTGGTGAATCCATCAGTGGATGTCTCCACATCATCGGATTCGAAGACATCACATTTCTCCATGCAGAGTTTTAAATGAATTTTATCTTGACATGTAACTAGGTGTTCATAATAAAAATAATCCTCTCAGAATAAATATCGCTTAATTGTCCTCTCGCCTACTTTATTTACTTAGCGACATATCTTTAAGGCGAAACTCATATGCACAAGCAAGTTTGTTCAAAGAACCAAGACATTAAATATGGCAAAATAATTAAATACTCATAATTTCAAGAAATAAAATACTCACCCTTTCCTTCATTCATATCCTTTGCCGCATGCATGTCACGGTTATCACGGGACGCCATCCTCGAAGTTTTACGCTTTGGGAATCACTGAAATAACATGCATCTTAATTTGGGTTGCGTCTCGTTGTACACGTAGCATGGAGCGTAAAAGAGTTGTATCGGAAATTTAAAACAATAAACTGAAAATACAAATTAAATTGCTAAAGGTCAAATTTGCTTTTATACTTTGTCGGACAACTAGACATATGCCTCAAAATTGGGCTAAAAACCAGCCCCCCAAATGGACTTCCCGTCCTCTTAAACGTAATTGTCCAGCAAGGCATAAAGGTTAACTTGGCTATCAACATAATCTCCCCAAAATCAGCAATTAAAATCAATAATTTGATATCCCCACAGTCCAAACAAGTAACTAAGTAGAGAGGAAATAAACTAAACCAGCCAAGAGGAGGAGGCAGTGGCCTGCAAGTAGCAGCAGGGAAGCAGCAGCTCGGGAGCAGCTACAAGGAGCGGCGGCAACTTTGCAGTGACAGTCGCTACACAGGGGAAACACCGGAGTAGCTGAAACCCTAAATCAAAAGCAGAGACAGCTGCTGAGAAACAACAGAGGCAGAGCAGAGCCCCATACGCAAGGAGGTACTCGGTACAGCAGTAGAGGAAGAAGAAGAAGAACAGAGAAGTAATCAGCCAGGAGAAGAAGAAACCTTGGAGCAGTAGCAGTAGCAGGAGAAGCAGAATGGCAGCAACCCTAACAGAAGAAGAGGGAAGTAGCAGCAGCCCTAGCAGAACCGTCAGCCCTGAAGAATCGACGGCACAGCAGCGACAGAGGCGGAGCAGCGTCGGCATGAGAACACGACAGCGACAGCACCGCTAGCTCGACACAGAGAAAGAAGGAGAAGAAGATGGGGAGCTTTCATCTGTTGACACAGAGCAGCAAGGAGGAGGAATCGCCGGGAATCACAGAAGCGGGAAGTCGACAGAAAGGCAGTGCGGCAGAAGAAGAACGAACTGAGCTCGTTTTATACAGTAAAATCAGCGGCTATGTGGCAATGTCCAGCCAAATCATCGCTCCAGGTGTTATGAATCGAACCCATCACAATACCCAGCCAACACCTATTACAGCCAGCAGGATTATCTTCCAGCACAACTTCAGCCAGCACAAGTGATCAAGCAGTAGCCAACATTATTAATTCAGTCAGCCCATGTAATAGTTCAGCCAATAAACACATAGCACGCATATACTTTAATCAGCCCATATCAAAGGCAGCAAGCCCAACGAAAATAAAAGGCAACCCAGAAAAAAATATCCAAACCATCATGCAAGGAAAGAAATCGTAAAATATGTGCTTTTTCATCATCAAGGATAATCTCAAAATATTTATACGAATTTTTATTTTAGGTCGTTACATAAGCGGCCATAAGATAAAACCCGACCAAGAGAGTAAATGCACCGCTTAGAGGCGTCACCAAGTGAATCCAAACCACACCACCGGCCAACAACAAGCCATCAAAGTGTTAAAACCAACTCCAACTCAGCCACCCCTCCATTTCCAAGTGTCAAATGAAAAAGCCAACACATCACTTAACTAACACAAGCCCACTTTACTAATGGCAGCCCACACTTACAGGTATTTATTGTTACCAAAAGAAATCACATCACTTGGCTATTGACACTCACAATAATAAAATAAAGCAAATTTAACTAATAAAATGAAACGGGAAAACGCGAAAAATTTTACAACTAACTCGTACTGCCTTGTCATCTCATCATCGGGGATTAATAAAATTATTTTGCGCATTTTTGGATTGTCACAACTCTTCCCTTCTTAAAAGAGTTTTCGGACCCGAAAAAAATAAATATAACCACGTTTTACTTATGTTCATACAATATTTACACCAAAGAAACTCCAATTAATTTTTTATGATAGGTAAATGCTCGTGGCATAATCATTCGCTCTTCTGGAACTTCTTTGTCCATTTGACGATCTTGTAGGGTAGGTGCTACAGGAGGAAGATCAGGAGGGTTTATCGAATGTTGTCGAGGAACATGTTAAACTTGAGAAAGTGTGGGTCCTAGAGCAGCTAACATAGGGAGTACTAACTTAAGAGCTTCCGCAACTTCTAGTACAAATTCTGAAGGGCGCTATTGATGCCCATTATCACTTTCTTCGGAACTTGTCTTTTGATGATCTTCAGGATTTTCTCGTATCTCAGGACGTCATCGGCTTGAAATTATGACTATGTGAGAACAGTATTTCGTGAAACAGTTATGCATGCAAACAAGGGGGATGATACCAATATGCATACAGTACAATAAAATCACTTGATTATTCTCAATACTAGTCCTTAAATTACCCCTTAACTTTAGTTACATAAAATGAGAAATGTTCCGGTGATGCATCTGAATTGGGCATCGCCCCCGAAAAACGTAAGTGTAGGCTCGCCCCTACTGGTGAATCCATCAGTGGATGTCTTCACATCATATGATTCGAAGCCCTCACATTTCCCTATGCAGACTTTTAAATGAATTTTATCTTGGCGTGCAAATATGAGTTTTTAATAAAATAATTCCCCTCAGAATAATTATCGTTTAATTGTCCCCTCGCCCACTTTATTTCTTTAGCGATATATCTTTAAGGTCCAGCCAAATCATCGCTCCAGGTGTTATGAATCGAACCCATCACAATACCCAACCAACACCTATTACAGCCAACAGGATTATCTTCCAGCACAACTTCAGCCAGCACAAGTGATCAAGCAGCAGCCAGCATTATTAATTCAGTCAGCCCATGTAATAGTTCAGCCAATAAACACATAGCACGCATATACTTTAATCAGCCCATATCAAAGGCAGCAAGCCCAACGAAAATAAAAGGCAACCCAGAAAAAAATATCTAAACCATCATGCAAGGAAAGAAATCGTAAAATATGTGATTTTTCATCATCAGGGATAACCTCAAAATATTTATACGAATTTTTATTTTAGGTCGTTACATAAGCGGCCATAAGATAAAACCCGACCAAGAGAGTAAATGCACCGCTTAGAGACGTCACCATGTGAATCCAAGCCACACCACCGGCCAACAACAAGCCATCAAAGTGTCAAAACCAACTCCAACTCAGCCACCCCTCCATTTCCAAGTGTCAAATGAAAAAGCCAACACATCACTTAACTAACACAAGCCCACTTTACTAATGACAACCCACACTTACAGGTATTTATTGTTACCAAAAGAAATCACATCACTTGGCTATTGACACTCACAATAATAAAATAAAGCAAATTTAACTAATAAAATGAAACGGGAAAACACGAAAAATTTTACGACTAACTCGTACTGCCTTGTCATCTCATCATCGGGGATTAATAAAATTATTTTGCGCATTTTTGGATTGTCACAACTCTTCCCTTCTTAAAAGAGTTTTCGGACCCGAAAAAGATAAATATAACCACGTTTTACTTATGTTCATACAATATTTACATCAAAGAAACTCCAATTTATTTTTTATGATAGGTAAATGCTTGTGGTATAATCATTCGCTCTTCTGGAACTTCTTTGTCCATTTGACGATCTTGTAGGGTAGGTGCTACAGGAGAAAGTTCAGGACGAGGGTTTATCGGATGTTGTCGAGGAACATGTTAAACTTGAGGAAGTGTGGGTCCTAGAGCAGCTAACATAGGGAGTACTAACTTAAGAGCTTCCGCAACTTCTAGTACAAATTCTGAAGGGCGTTATTGATGCCCATTATCACTTTCTTCGGATCTTGTCTTTTGATGATCTTCAGGATTTTCTCGTATCTCAGGACGTCTTCGGCTTGAAATTATGACTATGTGAGAACAGTATTTCGTGAAACAGTTATACATGCAAATAAGGGGGATGATACCAATATGCATACAGTACAATAAAATCACTTGATTATTCTCAATACTAGTCCTTAAATTACCCTTTAACTTTAGTTACATAAAATGAGAAATGCTCCGGTGATGCATCTGAATTGGGCCCCGCCCCCGAAAAGCGTAAGTGTAGGCTCGCCCCTACTGGTGAATCCATCAGTAGATGTCTTCACATCATATGATTCGAAGCCATCACATTTCCCTATGCAGACTTTTAAATGAATTTTATCTTGGCGTGCAAATATGAGTTTTTAATAAAATAATTCCCCTCAGAATAATTATCGTTTAATTGTCCCCTCGCCCACTTTATTTCTTTAGCGATATATCTTTAAGACGAAACTCATATGCACAAGCAAGTTTGTTCAAAGACATTAAATATGGCAAAATAATTGAATACCGATAATTTCAAGAAATAAAATACTCATCCTTTCATTTCCTTTATTCATATCTTTTGCCGCATGCATGTCACGGTTATCACGGGACGCCATCCTCGAAGTTTTAAGCCTTGGGAACCACTGAAAGAACATGTATCTTAATTTGGGTTGCGTCTCGTTGTAACATGGAGCGTAAAGAGTTGTATCGGGAAGTTAAAATAATAAACCAAAAATACCAATTATAATTTGCCGGACAACTAGACATACAGCTCAAAATTGGGCTAAAAACCAGCCCCCCCCCCCCCAAATGGACTTTCCGTCCTATTAATCTAATTGTCCAGCAAGGCATAAAGGTAATAAAACATCAGTAATATAATCAGTTGTCCAATCAACTACTAAGTAGAGGAAATAAACTAAACCAACCAAAAAGAGGAGGTAATGGCTTGGTCGTAGCAGCAGGGAGGCGGCAGCTCGGGAGCGGCTACACGAAGCGGCGACAACCTTGTAGTGGCAGCAGCTACACAGGAGAAGCTCAGGAGCTGCAGGAACCCTAGACCAAAAGCAGAGGCAGCCACTGAGAAACCGCAGAGGCAAAGCAGAACCCTATTCACAAGGAGGTACTCGACACAACATTAGAGGAAAAAGAAGAACAGAGAAATAATCGGCCAGAGAAGAAGAAGGAGAAGAAGAAGAAGAAGAAGACGAAACCTTGGCGCAGTAGCAGTAGCGGGAGAAGAAGAATGACAACAGCCCTAGAAGGAGAAGAGGGAAGCAGCAACAGCCCTAACAGGACCGTCGGCCCTGAAGAATCGACGGCACAGCAACGACAGCGGCATATCAGCGTCGGCACGGGAATACGATAGTCGACAGCAATAGCACCGAGAGCTCGGCACAGAGAAAGGAGAAGAAGTTGGAGAACCAATTGTAGAGGAGCAGTCGGAGAAAGACGAAGGAGGAGACGGAGGTCGCGGGATTCGCAAAAGCGGAAGTACGGGAGAGATGAAGTAGCGGCCCGACATTTATACAGTGAAATCCTCGGTTAAGCGGTAAAACCGCTCCAGGTGTTAAGTAACTGAAGCCCAACATGTATCCAGCCAACACCTCTTCCTCCAGCACACCAAAACCAGCCAGCACAACACATTTTAAGACCAGCCAGCACAACACACAACCAGCACTTCAAATAGTCAGCACAGAATTCCAGCCAGCACAACATCAGCCCCCAAGTAACAAAGCAGCCATAAAGCCAGCCCAAACTCCCAAAATCTTTAGCCCATAAACAAAACAACTAGCCCATAAGCACATTCACAGCACACATAACTTCAACCCATATAATTTAAAAAGGCAACCCACAAAATATCCAAATCATCATGCAAGGAAAAAGATCATAAAATATGTGTCTTTTCATCATCGGGGATATTCTCAAAATATTTATACGGATTTTTATTTTTTTGGTTCTTACAAATCCTCCCCTCCTTTAGGAGTTTTTGTCCCTGAAAACTATTATAGAAATGCCACGTTTAATATAACTTATTTCCCATAGGTATAGGCCCGGGGAAAACTAATCGATCGGCTGGGCCTTCTTGAGGTGGCGTTGGGGCTGGGGTAGGAGCAGGTGCTGGTGCAGGTACTGGTGCAGACGTTGGTGATGGTGCTGATGCGAATGATTCAGCAAGCAGTTGATATAATTGTTGCTGCAGTGGAGGTTGTTAATTGAAGAAAATTTTCCCATGGCACAACTCTACTTCCCGTAAATTTTGTGACGACTAAGTTGTTTCACCAACGCTTTGCGGTGCCCTCCAGTACAAATGATGCGAGTTCAACTTTTCGGTCCTCTGGGCAACGCATGACTTGGAAGATCGTTTCAATTCGCAGTATCCAATCTTCTGTCTCTAAGGGAGATAAGCCTCCAACAAACGTCTGTGGTTTTAATTCCATAAGATGTTTAAGATCGAAGTCCATTTGACGGTATTGGGGCGTCGGAGCTTCTACTCTTGGAGGGAGATTTGGATGATACTGCGATTGATGTGGTGAAGTAGGATTTTCTTGGGGAAGTGTGGGTCCTAACGTGGCTAACGTGGGAAAAGCTCGCTTAAAATCTTTTGCTATTGATAACATGAAATCCGAAGGACGCCGAGGTTGTTGATGCCCGTTGTCACTTTCCTCGGATCTGGTGGCTGTTTGATAGACAGGATCATCTTGATTCTCTCGACGGCGTTGGCTGCGGCGGCTAGAATAGACTTGGACAGGTTCTTATAAATGAATGTAACTTCCTTAGATTGAAATATTTTTGTACTGTTTATGTTGCGACATATTCTATTCTATTGACACCTGAACCGGCCTCTGATACCAAGTTGTGAAGACACAAAATCTCCGGGCTTCCCAATGATTTCAGAAAGTGACCAGAGAGTCAATAGAGCAATTGCAGCATATTTAAAAACAGTACAATTTTATTTCATCTTTTTATTTATTTACATCGTCAGACAGTTGTTTACTCGAAATCCGCTAAAAATTTACAGTAGTTTTTTGAACATAGTAACTAATGACTCTCAGAACCTTCCTTCATTCCTTTGTAAACATTGAGTCATACCTTCTCTAATTCTTCAGGTGCGAATCTTCCCCGTACACCTGGAGTTCCACATGTTGTCTGGAAAAAAATGAATTCACTAAGGGTTAGTCATAAAAATTATGACTATGTAAGAACAGTATTTCGTGAAACAGTTATACATGCAAACAAGCGGGATGATATCAATATGCATACAGTACAATAAAATCACTTGATTATTCTCAATACTAGTCCTTAAATTACCCCTTATCTTTATTTACATAAAATAGGAAATGCTCCGGTGATGAATCTGAATTGGGCACCGCCCCCGAAGAGCGTAAGTGTAGGCTCACCCCTACTGGTGAATCCATCAGTGGACGCCTCCATATCATCGTATTCGAAGTCATCACATTTCCATATGCAGACTTTTAAATGAACTTTATCTTGGCGTGGAAATAGGAGTTTTTAATAAAATAATTCCCCTTAGAATAATTATCGCTTAATTGTCCCCTCGCCCACTTTATTTCTTTAGCGATATATCTTTAAGGCGAAACTCATATGCACAAGCAAGCTCGTTCAAAGACATTAAATATGGCAAAATAATTGAATACGCATAATTTCAAAAAATAAAATACTCACCATTTCCTTTCCTTTATTCATATCTTTTGCCGCATGCATGTCACGGTTATCACAGGACGCCATCCTCAAAGTTTTAAGCTTTGGGAACCACTGGAAGAACACGCATCTTAATTTGGGTTGCGTCTCGTTGTAATATGGAGCGAAAAGAGTTGTATCGGAAAGTTAAAATAATAAACCAAAAATACCAATTATATGTTGCCGGACAACTAGACATACGCCTCAAAATTGGGCTAAAAACCAGGCACCCCCCCAAATGGACATTTCGTGCTATTAATCTAATTGTCCAGCAAGGCATAAAGACAATAAAACATCAGTAATATAATCAGTTGTCCAATCAACTACTAAGTAGAGGAAATAAACTAAACCAGCCAAAAATAGGAGGTAATGGCTTGGTCGTAGCAGCAGGGAGGCGGCAGCTCGGGAGCAGCTACAAGAAGCGGCGACAACCTTGCAGTGGCAGCAGCTACACAGGAGAAGCTCAGGAGAAGCAGGAACCCTAGACCAAAAGCAAAGACAGCCAGTGAGAAACCGCAGAGGCAAAGCAGAGCCCTATTCACAAGGAGGTACTCGGCACAGCAGTAGAGGAAAAAGAAGAACAGAGAAATAATCGGCCAGAGAAGAAGAATGAGAAGAAGACGAAACCTTGGCGCAGTAGCAGTAGCGGGAGAAGAAGAATGACAACAGCCCTAGAAGGAGAAGAGGGAAGCAGCAGCAGCCCTAGCAGGACCGTCGGCCCTAAAGAATCGACGGCACAGCAACGGCAGCGGCGGATCAGCGTCGGCATGGGAATATGACAGCAACAGTATCGCGAGCTCGGCACAGAGAAAGGATAAGAAGATGGAGAACCAGTTTTAGAGGAGCAGCTGGAGAAAGACGAAGAAGGAGGAGACGGAGGCCGCGGGATTCGCAGAAGAGGAAGTACGGGAGAGATGAAGTAGCGGTCCGACATTTATACAGTGAAATCCTCGGTTAAGCGGTAAAGCCGCTCCAGGTGTTAAGTAACTGAAGCCCAACATGTATCCAGCCAACACCTCTTCCTCCAGCACACCAAAACCAGCCAGCACAAAACATTTTAAGACCAGCCAGCACAGCACACAGCCAGCACTTCAAATAGTCAACACAGAATTCCAGCCAACACAACATCAACCCCTAAGTAACAAAGCAGCCATAAAGCCAGCCCAAACTCCCAAAATCTTTAGCCCATAAACAAAACAACTAGCCCATAAGCACATTCACAGCCCACATAACTTCAACCCATATAATTTAAAAAGGCAACCCACAAAATATCCAAATCATCATGCAAGGAAAAAGATCATAAAATATGTGTCTTTTCATCATCGGGGATATTCTCAAAATATTTATACGGTTTTTTATTTTTTTGGTTGTTACAGGAGTAGTCTTATAAATTAACTTGTTTCTGTTTAACTCATTTACTGACTTGTCTTGTTAGTTTTGCTTCATGAAAACCGGTGCTCATATATTTCTGTTTCCCCTTACTAGTTTTGTGTTTTGCTTACTCACCTGTTTATTTCAATGTTCTGAGAGATTTCCTTCTTGTTTTGGAATTGTCTTAGTATTCGTGACAGCGCTGTCAAGTCCTCGAGCTCGATCTACATTAAGTTCCGGATTTTATGTTTACATTTCATTTTTTTTTTACTGTCGGACATTTTTTTATGTAATAATAATGATCAGTAAATCATGAACAACTGTCAGGCTATATTATATGTACTAAAATTTAGCATCATTTGCATGTTCATTTATCTGAAATTGATATTACGTGAAAATCTGTATCAAAACGTGTATCATGAGTTTTATTAAAATGCATGTGCACATGTTTCACACTAGCATGTTTTAAAGACTCCGCATAAAAACAAACGATTTCCCTCCAAATTAATTATTTTAAAAACAATTTTCAGTTTTCTCTGCTTCTGTCTTAGCAGACATGATTTCCTTTCCACACATGCATGTGGCATCACCACCCGTCCGAAGAGCACTCTGACTTTCGTTGAGACGGGTCGTGATAGTTGATATCCTTCACTCAACTTATCATTATTGGTTGTTCGCGGCTGAAACACGCACACACTCACTTATAAGCATTAGTAGTATGCACACGAATGTTAAGGGGTTATGAGAAAACTTAACATTTTTGTGGATATAAATTTACACTATGATATACATTGCTTGCAAATATTAAATTGTATGAGTTGTTTAACATTTTCAAGCACGTTAGCATTAGAATCATAATATGCATGATATGTTAAGTGAAATGGACACTTAACATAACATGTGTATCCATTCATAACATGTGTATCCATTCATTTACATTCATATCATAAATCATTGAGCAACTGTTAGGTTAAGAACAACAATAATGACTGTACACACATGAATTTACTATCTGCTTGACATCGCACCTGATCTTATAGTTGTACTGACATAATCATTACCTAGAGTTGTCCAATGAAAATGATGTAATTATTACATGATTTATGTACCTGACAGTAGGAAATGTGTTAGAATCTCTACTTTCAAGTCCCCGATATTCGTATTCAGTCTTTTCTGTTTTTGCTTGTTTATCAGTCCCTATTCGGTCCTCAAGTGTCCCTTCTAGTTACCTCCAAAATGTCAGCAAAAAATGAGAGTCTTCTTGTTAACTGCTCTATTGAATTACTTCAGTGTTATCTTGTGATTCTCCAACTCTAGTTTGACTTACTTCTGTCGATATTAAATCGACATTCAGCTTCTTTTCCTCTTTTGGTGTTTTATCTTCCCTTCGTGCAAAGATCTTTCATTTTTGAAGTATCGAGTCCTATCCCTTAATTTTGAGCTATTGAAACAATTCATGTGTTTCCTGAACTCAATCCTTCGTATATGGTCGACCTTGCTAAGAACATGGAGTATCATGTACGCAAGCTTTGAAAGAGAACTTTTTCTCTTGATACGGATCCAGTAGGATTCCAAATATTTGCATCGTTAATTCCTGCATATTTGTTGAAAACTTCCTCGATAGAAGAAGGCCCGGAAGCTTGCGGTGGTGAAAATCCAATTGGATTTGCGTTTGGGGGCGCACTACCTTGATTTCCCCATGAGACGTTGTGGTGATTCCTCCAACCCAGATTGTACGTGTTGTTGTAGGATATGTTGGGGTTGAGGGGAGGTCGGTTTATATTACCTATGCAATCCACTTATTTTGTCGTGGTTTGAGTAGGCTTCGGGTAAGCGTTGACAAGGAAACAGACATCTCCTCGATTCCTTTGTTTAGTAGCTCAACATGTAGAGACAAATTATTAACTGAATCAACTTCATGGATCCCAGTCGATTTATTCATGTCCATTCGTTCGATAAGCTCATGAGAGACCGCCGGGGTTTTAGTATTAAGAATACCTCCAGCAGCGGCTTCAATTATTTACCTTGTTTGTGGATTAAGGTTATAAAAAGTTTGAATTTACAACCAATCATGGATTACACTATAGGGGCAATGACGAAGTAATCCATAAAATGCTCCTATGTATCAGATAATATTTCTAAATCTATTTGAGAGTACAAAGAAATATCATTGTGCAATTTGATCGTTTTAGCGGGCTGAAAGTATTTAGTAAGGAAATACTATGTCATTTGGCCCCATGTAGCAGTGTACCCTTGTGGTAGAGAATGCAGTCACTGCTTTGGCCTTTGTGCGTAATGTGAAAGGAAAAAGTCGAAGCCGTATTATATTGTCGGAGACCCCATTGATTTTAAATGTGTCGCATATTTTTAAAAAGTTAGAAATATGTGAGTTGGGATCTTTGTCTTACAACTCATTCAACTGTACAAATTGTTGTCTTTCAAAGTTCATCATGATTAAGTACTAAATGAAAATTAGATACTCATGTTGATGGTTGAAAAACAAAAATAGGTAGAGAGACATGATTAGAATTTAAACTAAGAGATAAGCTTACAATTGAAATTGAGAACAAACATCTAAAATAAAACTTAGAGACTTGAAAAACTACGACAAACAAAAGTTTAAAATAAGGAAAAACAGTAAAATGAAGTGGAATTTAGCTTCCAAACTCTAATGCTCAGCTCTTGGAGAAGATGGGCTTTTATAGATACAAAATTCTGAAAGTCATGCCTCTAAGTCACGCCCTGACCATGGGGCGTGTACTAGGGGAAAACTGCCAAATTTATCTCGAGAAACGCAATAAGTGAATGGAGCCATTTTTTGTCATTAACCTAATGGTCACGCCTGTGACCTTGGGACATCACACTGCTTCAGAAGAAACGATCGTGATCTAGGAGTCAAGGGCTTTCATTTTGTATATATTGTTGAAGTGACGCCCATGAGTCACAGGTGTGACTTAGGCCGTGTAATTTTAATCTGAGTTGGCAGGCAGTCATGGCTTGCTAGAATGCCCATGACCGTGATCCTAAATCATGCCCCCAGGTCACGCTCGTGACTTGGAGCATGTACTTTGAACTTTGTGCAGAAATGCTCCAAATCTTCGTCATAACATGCCTATTTGATTTAAATTGAAAGAATACATAAACAAAGACCTAAAAATAGAAAAAAAAGTAAATTAGGCTGCAAATAAGACAAAATAAGATAAAAGTTACCAAAATAGAAATCTAAGTTATATTAAATTAATATATAAATTTGGCATTATCATTTCTCTCGCCTTCGATAAGATTTTTGTAGGTGTTCTCAATGGTAACGAAGATCAACCATGGTTGAGGTTGACTTGAGTTCTTTTTTTATAATTGAACAGAAATTTTGTAACGACCTGAAATAAAAATCTGTATAAAATATTTTGAGGTATATCTCCGATGATGAAAAAGGCACATTAAAATTTTGATGAATTAATTTCTCCCTTTTTGTTTCATTTTATTTGATTATTTATTACATTTGGTTTAACTTCTTTTGAGTGTGGACTTGAGTAATGGGCCTTTTGATATGGGCTTTAATAGAAGGGTTGGCTTTGTGTTGGGATGGCTATTATGGTTGCTGACTGGTTTGTTGTGTTGGTTGTGTTTTGGGTTGGTGGCTGAATTGACTTGCTGGCTGTATAAGTGTTGGCTGGATATGTAATTGGGTTCGATTAAAAGACACCTGGAGCGGTGCATTGGCACGATCTTGTCGCTAGCCGCTTCTTTCACTGTTATAAAATGAGCCCAGGCCGCTTCTTCTCTCGCACTGTTTTCCGTCGTCTTCCTGCTTCTGCGATTTTCGGCGATTTCTCCTTCTAGTTCCTCTGTGTCGACAGAGAAAAGCTTTTTCATCTTCTTCTTCTACTCCATCTCCTTCTTTCTCTGTACCTCTCACCGACGGCAGCTAGGTCAAGCTTCCTGTGCAGACGCTGCTCCGCCTCTGTCGTTGTTGTGTCGTCGATTCTTCTAGGCTGACGGCTCTGCTGTGCCAAATAGAGTTGGTGTTGCTTCCCTCTTCTATTAAGGCTATTGTTGTCGTTCTTCTTCTGCTACTGCTACTGCTCCAAGATTTCTTCTTCTTCTTCTATTGTTGTATTTGAGTACTGCCCTAATTCTCTCTACTTCTCCCGACTTCTGTTGTTCTTCAGCTGCTGTCTTTGCTGCGGATCCAGGGTCACTGTTGCTCCCGAGCTGCTCTTGTGTAGTTGTCGTTGCGAAGTTGTTGCTGCTCCTTGTAGCTGCTCCCGAGCTGCTGCCTCCCTCCTGCTACTTCCAAGCCACTGCCTTTTTCATCTCCTCGGCTGGTTTGGTTTATTTTCTCTCTATTTTGTGAATTACTTTTGAACTGTTTTGAGTATAGCTGATTTTGGGGACTGATATTGGCTGAATAGCAAATTTTACAAGAGGTGGATTACCTAATTATTTAGGCTTTGCTGGACACAAATTTTGAGGGGAAGGATGTCCATTTGGGAGCTGATTTAGTCCATTTCGAGGCTTATAGCTGTCCGGCAAAGTTTATAAGTGGTTTAATATTTTTGACGTTTTCTGATTTCTGATGTTTTCAGCGATTATAAATTATTTACATGATTAGAATGTGACGCAACCCAAATAAAAAGTACGTATCATTTCAGTGGTTCCCAAGATTCAAAAAGAAGAGGATGATGTCACAAGATAATCGTGATAACAATGCCAATAAAAGTGTGTATAAAGGCAAAGCTGTGGTGAACTGCTTATTTCCTGAATTAGTTTTATTCAAGTATTTTTCTATTTTGCTTTACTTTCTGAAATAACCAATGTCTGTGCATATGAGTTTAACTCATTAAGATGTCGCTAAGAAATAAATGTGGGCGAGGGAAAAACGTGAAGCGATATAACTATCTGAGGGGATGTTTTATTTAAAACACTTTTTCTTTTATAAAATACGTCAAGAACAAAATAATAAAATTCGGCATGGGGAAATATGATGGTTTTGAATCCTATGATGTAGAGGAATCTACGGATGGATTCACCAGTAGGGGTGAGCATACGAAAAGCCCTTACGTGGGAAGCCCTTAAGTGGGTGGTGGCTAAAAGGATGCATCATCGGAGCATTTCTCATTTTATGTAACTAAAATTAAGGGATAATTCAAGGATCAGTATTGAGAATTATCAAACGATCGCTTTCATCTACTGTATGCATATTGTTATTATCATCATTGTTTGCATGTACAACGTTTCATGAAATACTTATCTCACATAATCATAATTTTTATGACTAACCCGTTGTGGATCCATTTTTTTAGGCAACGGGAGCGTCTCCCAGTGCTCCTAAGAGGATTCCTCCAGAAGAGTTAGCGAAGGTATGACTAAAGATCTTCGTAGGCATTGAAGAAGTTCACATAAAGCATAAAGACTCTTGTAGAGATCCGTACTGTGACTTTTGTATTGAATACAAGTTGTACTCATGTATTTCTTTTCTTTTATCAAATGTTGTAACAATAAAGTGCCGGTGTTTATGCTCTTTGTACTATGATATTAAATGCTGTTGTGACTCTTTTTATTCAAAACTGTTGTATGATCCTTAAATCATTTGAAGAACCCGGAAATTGGGTCTCTACAAATTTTGAGATGTCTTGTAGGTGTTATCTGAGAACAAGTTGAATAAGATCTTTCTGCTCGCTCTAAAATTCTTCAGACTGAGATGATAGAGCTGCATCAGTCTGTAATTTGATGGAAGGAATGATTCGACAGACGTCAGGTTACAAAAAATTTTAAGCTTCAGATTTTCGTTGAAACATCGAAAAAGGTAAAAATATATGTCGACTTCTATTCAACGCACGTATCCTAGGTTACGACTAATATTAGAGGGACTCGACGCAAACCTTGTGTCCTTACATTCTATTTTCAAACTCTTTTTTCATCCCACTCTCTCTCTTCTCCCTCATGCTTCTAGCATGTGTTCTCAATGAAAACAAAGATCAACTAAGGTATTGAGGATGGCTTGGGTTCTTTCAATGATGTTGAATAGAAATTTTGAGATGCCTTGTTAGTGTTATCTCAAAACAAATTGGATAAGATGTTCTCCGCTCTCTCTAAGGTCCTTTAGACTGAGCTTTATTGTGCACTAATATTAATCATGCACCTTATCTTGATAAGGTTGTTATGCTGATTAGAAAGGTCCTTGATAGTAGTTAAAGTAGTACATCCAACCTAAGCATTAACTCAAATTTCCTTTATCCAATTCCACCTTAGGAAAGGAGGAAGCAAGGAAGAGTTTTTGGGGTTAATCATCTCCTTGCATTCTTCTTTGGCTTTATATTTCTATAACGCACTGATGGAGAAGCCTATTCGCAACCCACGAGTGGGTGCATCCTGTTTGTAAGATCAATCGAGTACGACATAGCCTTGAGATTTATCCACATGTAAAACCAATGCAATACCACCTTGGGTGGGCGTGGATGGAGTCCATGTGCACCCAAGGCAACCCAAAGACGGACAGATCCCATTCGCAAGCAAATGCATCGAGCATGGACATAGCCCGTATGAAAATGCTAGTATATATATAAGGATATCAGAACTAAAGAAGCCATAAATGTTTATAAAGAAGAGAATAAGTTGCAACTTCAAAAGAAAGAGCTCTAGATGATAGAAAAAGTTAAGCACGGGTAAAACAATTAATATAATTGAAATTGTATGGTCATTCTACAACTACTTCTTAGTACTCCAACATGCATATCTTTAATAACTACAATATACTTTTGACACAATTTCTTCATTAATATAGTTTCGTGGTAATAAAACCATACAAAGATCATCTCGCTTTGCTTTACAAACTTTAAAATTAACAATCCTAACATAAAGTGCTCCTAAATTTGATATTCTTGGCATTAGACCAAATTAATTATTTAAAAATAATATTCACATGATTTTATTACCACAAAAATTTTCTAAACTTATGCACTTCATAACTCTTTCTCATAGCTTCATCATCTAACTCATAAATTTAATACATAAATAATAAACAATCTTAAATATCTGCTTGACTTCAACATTGTTGACAAAATACTTCTTCTCAAATCAGTCAGGAAACTCTTAGTAATCAAAACTTCACTGAAAAAATTCCGCAGCCAAATTACAATAATATCCCTGTAAATCTCCAAATCCCAACAACTATCTCATCGGAACCCAAACTATGCATCTCCTTCAAAACTAATTTCACTTCACTTTTTATTAATCTAAAATGTAACAATCATTATGTTCATTATACTCTCCTAAAAACTTTTTCCCTTAAAACACTCATTTAACAACTCAGTAATATTTTTCATCTCTTTTTGATATCCGCATCTTTGCATTTATCAGACTTAATGCATCTAACTTGATCAAAGTCTCTACATTTGTTGTCTCCTGTCACAAGTATTCTAAATATCTCATTTTCTCCTTAACCAATAGATTATATAAATCATGACTCTTAGCAGGTCTTATAGTTTTCTATACACATTAATAGCATATTCCATCTCTGTAATAACTTATGTGCCTCCTCATCCAACCAATAAATCTGATTACCAAAAAAAGGATCTTGTTCAAGACTATTAAAACATTTACGACATTTCTAATGAAACTACAAATCTTATACAACATCACATTTGATTTCACTAAAGAATTTCAATTTACAACCTTTACAAATAAAACCCTAGACGTTACAGATTTCTCGCATTTCATATTCCATCACTTAGAAATAGGTGACACAAATTAAAAATATTTATATCACTTTAGTCTTACATGTACAGATCTCGCACACAAAAATCTTAATAAATTAGTGCATTCTTGCTTTTTTATGATAGCTTGGTCCACAACATAACATAGCAGGGCCACCTACATCATTTGGAACAAACGCTTGTCACTCTTTAATGCAACTCCTTATTTTTCAATTCAAAAAATGTGCTTTGGGAAAGTGGAAGATCTATTATTTTGGGCTCACTATTTCAACAATTTGGGTGGCGATGTTCTCGAACAAGATCGTGGTGGTACTCAAGTGGCCTCCCTAGCGCACCTTGCGGGACGTGCGAGGGAAAACCTCGCCGGATACTATCAGCGGTTTATACAGGATTATGACAAGCTTGCGAGCCCATTAACGTAGCTACTCAAGAACACAGACAAAACCTTCCTTTGGATATCTGAGGGGACTACAACCTTCTCCGCAATTCAACAAGCCTCGGTAGAAGCATTGATGCTAGCTATACTAGATTTCGCTTAGCCATTTGTCATCGAGTCCATACCACAAAATCAAGCATTTAGTCATCCTCATACAACATGCTCAGTAAAACTCTCATTTAAATTGCTCATTCTCATCATATGTTTTTGCTTAGCTTACAATAACGGGTTAATGACACTCATTCTCACTATATAGAGTCGACAGTCTTACCTACTTGTGCGCCATTTCATGATGTAGACCGGCCATCTCAACCTCCAACATCTTCTCAACTAGAAGATCTAGACTCCCACCCAATAGATTTGGGTGGCCAATCTCTTAGGATACGATTTTACAGTGCAGTTCAAGACTAGTAAGAATACTCGAGCATTGATGTCATGTCCCTATAGTTGAACTTTGCTTCACTTTTTATGACATTGCGCCCTGTGTAGGAGGAGATAGACATACAACAAGAGGTTTAAGCGAACTAGAGCATCTCGAAGCAGATCCCACAGACCTATTGGTGTAAATAAAAACCATTGAACCGCCGAACCTAACCAAACCGAATAGTTTTGTTCAGTTTTCGTAGGAGGCAGTTCCGTTATGTTTTTGTAGGAAACGGTTCAGTTCTGTTTTCGTAGGCGACGGTTCAGTTCTATTTTCGTAGGTGATGGTTCAGTTCTATTTTCGTAGGTGACGGTTCGGTTCTTTTTCTAATGCTAAACCAAACCGAGCAAAACCAAACTATATATATAAAAATAAAACCGCATGATTTGTATATAAATGTTTAAAATTTATTTGTTATCTAATATTCTAATACATAATAAAAATGAAAATTTTACTGTTTTAAATGTTTACTACCCGGCTTCCATGGTAAGTAAAAAGTAATTAAGAATAATTTTAATCATATATAACAGTTTTTTGTAGGATAAATATCTTCTCTAAAAAGTATGTTTCTAGTTTTCAAACTGCAGAAACCAAACCGAATAAAATCACTCGGTTCCAACGGTTTGCACAGTTTGGTTCAGTTTCTAATTTCTAGAACCAAGTAGGAGTGGTTCGGTTTGCGGTTTTGCTCAAACTGGATCCGAACGAACAGTTACACCCATACATAGAACACCCTTCAGTCACTATATTTGGTCCTTTCTGTCACCTCATCTTGCATTCCATAATTACTGTATAGTTCTACGCTGCACCATTAGTAGGACATACAAGCACCTTCCGCACTTACTGTGGCCTGTTGCTTCACTCTATTGGCATGGCATGTTAGGTCGAGTTAAGGATTTCAGGCAGCATACCTCCCCTACAAATCATCTATGTATAAGACCACTTTACAGGTAGGAGGCTTCTCCAACCACTACCAGAGCTTGAGCAAATCTAGGAAAACATTGTGATGGATTTCATAACACGATTACCAAGGTCGGGCAATTTTGACTGCATATTGGTGGTCAAGGACTGTCTTTGTAAGTATGAGCATCTCATTCCACTACGATTTCCCTCCGTTGGAAAAGCCCATGTAAAGTGGCTCATTTATCTGTATTTCTTCTTTTCTCCTCTTTTATCTCACATCATGTATAAAACTCTCTTCTCTCTTTCTACCACCTATAAATATGTATTCATACCTTATATTTGATTATTGAGAAAGTATATACAAGTTTGAGAATTTCTCTACATGGTATCAGAGTCATACGGTCCAACCTGTTCTTTTCTAACCGCCTGCGCCTCCGGCTTACTGGGCGGCTTGTTCTCCTGCTTAGCCGCAGTGTCTTGCAGTCTGCTCCCTTTCTAACCGCTTCCTGGTGGTTAGAGTTTCTGTAACAGCAGCATGCCGCGCGGTTAAGGCCGGTCTAACCGCTCTCTCTCTCTCTCTCTCTCTCTCTCTCTCTCTCGTGGCTTCCACCACTTCTTCTCCTTCTCATCCCTTTTATAACCTTTCTATCAGGTGGGGTCTTCCCTACCTTGTTTCCCTCTGCCCGCGCGATTTCATCCCGGCTACCCGCTTCCCCTCTACTCGGTGCGGTCTCCCTGTCTACCCGCTGAGATCTTCCCTTCTCACTGCTCACCGCGATTTCTCTTAGTCGCTACTCGTTGCGGTCTCCTTGTCTACCCGTCGAGTTCTTGCCTTCTCGCTGTTCTGCTCCATGCTTGCTGCGACTTGTCTTAGTTGTCGCGATTTCTTTTCTCGCTGTGATTTGGTCTCTTAGTCGTTGTGGCTTCCCTCTTTCCGGCGAGCTCCGCATCTAGGTCGCGGCATCTTCCCTTGTCGTTGGTGTACTCACCGTGATCGTGTGTCCTTCTCGACTGGCTTGTTCTCTGCTTAGTCGTTGCGACTTGTCTCCTCGAAGGCGGCTTCTCCTCTCTGTTGAGGGCTCCGCATATTGGTCGTGGCATCCTCCTTGCTGCTGGTGTGTGATCACCGTGACCGTGCGGCTTCTCTTCTTCTCTAATCGCGGCGGCTTCTCTTCTTCTCAAGTCGCGGCGGCTTCTTCCCGCTAACCGCTCCACATTATGGTTGCGGCGGCTTCGTTTCCTTGCCGTTGGTGTGTTGTCACCAAGACCGTGCGGTCTCCTCGCTCGGGTTACCGTGTGGCCTCCTTCTCGCAGGTCTGCCTGTGCGGTCTCCCCTCAGTTCGCTGGTTTTTTTTCTGTCTGCCGGCCTAGCCTCCTGCTCGCCTTGTCATGACGTCCTCTCCTGATTCTATCGGACAGACAGCTTTCTCCTCTGCAGACCGTCCGGCCTCTGCCTCTGAACTCCGTGATGAGTTGCGGATCACTACTATTTCGTTAGCCGGGACGAAGAACTTTGTGAAGTGGGTACACTCTGTTCGTCGCATACTTCAGTCCAAAGGCTTTCTACATCACTTGACCAAAGCGGCTCCCGCTGCTCCTACTGACGATTGGTTGCGCAACGATGGTCGGGTTCAGACATGGCTTCTCAACTCATGTAAAACCCTAAAATGAAAATACGTGTAAAATTTTTTGATTTATACACCCGATGATGAAAAAGGCACTAGAAATTTATATTTTTTTATTGTATTTATATTTTTTTTTCGTTTGGTACATTTTTCTTAGTTTGCAAGTGCCAATATTTCATTTGGTTGGGTTGCCCTTTTATTTATTTGGGCTTGTTGCCTTTGATGTGGGCTGGCTTGTATAAATGGGCTGGATGCAGTGGGCTGTTGGATATTTAATGTTGGCTGCTTGTTCACTTGTGTTGGTTGTAGTTGTGCTGGAGGATAATCATGCTGGTTGTGATAGGTGTTGGCTGGGTGTTATGATGGGTTCGGTTAAATAACATCTGGAGCGGTGTTTGGCTTACCTTGCCGCTAGCCGCTTACTTCATTACTATAAGTCAATCTCGAGCTCCTGCTTCTCCCACACTGCCATTCCATCGTCATTTTGTTTCTGCAATTTCCGGCGATTTCTTCCTCTTGTTGCTCTGAGTCGACATCTTCTTCTCCATCTACTTCATTTCCCTCTTTCTCTGTGCCTCTAGCTGACGGAGCTAGGTCGAGCTCCTTGTGTCGTCAGTCGTGCTTTCGTGCTGACGATACTTTTGCTACTGTGCCAATTTCGCCTCTGCTTTCCCGTAGTCGACTTGCTATCGCTTAGGGCTCCTGCTACTGCTGCCTCCTCCAGGGTTTCTCCTTCTCTTTCTGGCCGACTACTTCCTCGCTCCTCTCTTCTTCTTCTTCTTAGAGTTAGATTGCCGAGAAACTGCACTACTGCTGCCGAGCTTCTGCTCTGCCGCCGTCGACTGCTTCTCTGTTGCCGCTCTTGTTCATTGTTTTTTGTTACATCGTGAACAGCTATGTGCCGCTGATTTTGGGGTTTCCTCTGCGATAGATTGTATCGTGAGCTGTTGTTGTCGTGCGTGTGCTGTGAGCTTGTTGCTGTACTATACGACTGTCACCTTTTCCTTTTCTTCCAGATTAAACGGTAGTTATTTCTTCACTAATTTTGGGCAGAAAATCGTTTACATTTTTTATGAATATGTGGAGGCAGGTTTCATTATTTTTGAGCTACATTTCGTTGAGTTTTCAGGTGGTGGTTTACCCAATTTTTTAGGCTTTGCTGGACAGAATTTTTGAGGGGGCGAATGTCCATTTAGGGGCTGGTTTAGTCCATTTTGAGGCTTATTTATAACTGTCCGACAAAGTTTATAAGTGATTTAACATTTTTGACATTTTCCGATCTCGGATTTCCGATGTTTTTAGCGACTATAAATCCTTTATGTAAACTATTAGAATGAGACGCAACCCAGTAAAATGAGTGTTATTTCAGTGGTTTCCGCAACCAAGATCGAATTGGAGGATACTGAGGAATGACGTCTCAGGCCAATCGCAATACAAACACCGAGAAGGGAAAGGAGGTGAGTATTTTTTTTCTTGAATTATGTTTATTCAAGTATTTCATTTTCTGTTTTTTATTTAAAAGGACATTGCATGTGTATATGAGTTTAACTCAATAATATATCGCTAAGATATAGGCATGGGCGAAGGAAAATAAAAGCGATACAATTATCTGAGGGGATGCTTTATATTAAAAATATTTTTTGTTTATATAAAAATACGTCAAGAACAAAATACTAAAATTCGGCATTAGGAAATGCAAAGGTTTCGAATCCTATGATGTAGCAGAAATCTACGGATGGATTCACCAGTAGGGGTGAGCCTACGGAAAACCATTAAGTGGGTGTGGCCAAAAAAATGCATAACCAGAGCATTTCTTATTTTATGTAATTAAAATTAAAGGGCTTAAGGGTTAGCATTATTATATATATACTATAGAAAATTTGATTTATTGGAATGTATGCATGTTACTATTTCCCATTTCCTGCATGTATAACTGTTTCATGAAATACTATTCTCACATATTCATAATTTTTATGACTAACCCAGAGTGGACACATGTTTTATAGGCAGCGGGACCAACGCCAAGCAGGACACACAGGATCTTGGCAGCTGATCTGGCAAAGGTAATAATCAAAGCTCGGGATTGCCACAGAGCTCGTTGTACTGATCTCACGTGTATCTATTGTAATAAGCCTATCTAACATGTTTTATTTTTTTTGTAATGATCGTGTAATGAATAAAGTAAAGAATCGAGTAAAAATCTTGGTGTATGATCTTTGTACTTTGCATTTCAGATGTACTGCGACCCTCTTTATTCAAAATTATTGTCCGATCCTTGAATCATTTGAAGAGCTCAGGAGTTGGGTCTCTAAAACTCCCTTGATACCGAATCCTACCGCATGACCATGTATCACGAAACGGCCAAGGCAATGTGGGATGAGCTCCAGTCTCTATATTCCGGTAAAAATAATCTCCAACACCTATATGACATCATCACTGATCTTCAGATTCTTGATGTTGGTGGGTCCACCGACCTCATCTCCTTTGTTGCTCGGGCCAAGACTCTGGTTGAAGCATGGATCCAACATCAACCTCCTACGCTGGATCTTGTTGCACAACATGCTCAAAAAGTTGTCGGTGTTGTCATGATGATGGCTCGTGTACCACTCATCTTCAAAGCGTTCGGGCTCAGATCTTCTCCTCTGCTGATACCCCATCACTATCAGATGTGTGTTCCATGTTGCTCAAGGTCTCACCACCTCCTGATAGTTCTGCTCCTCTGTCACTGACTCTCCTTCAGCAGACTTCTGCACCCCTTCTGCCTTCCCCCCTACTGCTCGCGGGGGGCGTTCCGGATCTCGGGGCCGAGGTCGGGGAGGCCGGCCTCGACCAAAGTGTTCCTTATGCGGTAAGTAAGGCCACCTGCTATCGCAAGAATGGGATTCCTCCTCGTCCACAGGCCACTATTGCTGCTACTGATTCCTCCTCCACTTGTATTGACCATGAAGAGGTCTGCCTTCAGCTCCAACAACTCCATGGCCTGCTCAGTCGCCCACTTGCCTTCGTTGTCTCTGCTGCCTTCATCTCCCAAGAAGGTATCGCTTGTCTCTCCATTAGCCTGTGCTGGATAGTGGACTCAGGTGTCACTCATCACATCACCTCCCTGCGGCCACATCAATACCTGGATTCTCCTCATCACAAGTGTATCACAGTGGCCAATGAGGACACTGTTCTGTCTCCGGCTCTGCTGATATCCCTCTCACTTCTTCTCTCTCGCTACGCTCGGCTCTTCATGTTCTGGGCTCCCCATTTAATTTGATTTTTGTTGGTCTCCTTACTAATGATTTAAATTGCTCTGTAACATTACCTCTTCTTCTTTTTTAATACAGGATCGACAGACGTGGACTATCATTGGTAAGGGACGACTGCAGAACGGGCTCTACCTCCATGATGACTCCCTGTCTATCCTCTCTCCTGTCTCCATCGTCGATTGGCATCGGCGTCTTGGGCATGCCCCTTTACCAGTCCTCCAAAAGGCTCTACCCGATGTATCTCTACCTTCTTTTCAGTGTGAATCATGTGTATTCGGCAAACAGCCTCGTTCATTTTTTTTGTCTCATTGTACTCGGAGCACTGCTACTTTTATTTTAGTACACTTCGATATTTGGGATCCGTACAAAGTCACTAGTATTTCTGGTTATCGTTATTTTCTAATTTTTATTGATGATTATTCGCGAATGACGTGGCTATACTTACTTCGTGATCGCTCTGAGCTTCCTCGTGTCTTCAGGCTTTCCTCCTTGAGACCCGCACGCAATTCTCCGCGAACATCAAAACGATTTGCACTGATAAGGCTCTCGAATACACAAGCCACGAATTTGCGACTGTTTGCTCTGAATTTGGGATCATCCACCAAACTTCATGTGCTTATACCTCCCAACAAAACTGAGTCGTTGAACGTAAGAATCGACATCTTCTCGATATGGCTCGCTCCATCATGCTTCAAATGCACGTTCCCAAAACTTATTGGAACTTGGGCCTTTTGACGGCTTGTTATCTGATTAACTGTCTTCCTTCCTCCATACTCCAAAATGGCACTCCGTTCAGCCTCATGTTCTCGTCTACTCCGACATTATCTCTCACACCCTGCATCTTTGGGTGCACTTGCTACGTTCACACTCTTGATTCATCCTTGGACAAATTGGATCCCCGGGCAGCCAAACACATCATTGTTGGCTACTCCTGGACTTAGAAAGGCAACGCATGCTACTCTTCGGCTACCCGCAAGGTGACAGTCTCTGCTGATGTTACCTTTCGGGAGGATCTTCCTTCCTTCTCAGCTCTAGATCCTACACCACTGCCACCAACCGTCCTACGTCCTGTCATTCCCGTTACCACTCCCTCACCACCAAGAATTCTCGTCACTACTCCACCACCACGAATTCCTGCTCAGGCTCCCCTATTTCCAAGACACCTCTAATACGTGTCTACACATGTCGCCATCCTGCCTTCGGTGCCCCACTGCAGTCGGCTTCAACCTCTGATGTTTCGCGTCCTGTTGATCCGGCACCAGAATATACAACTCATCCCCTAGCGAATTATGTATCCTTACATCGCCTATCTCCACAACTTCAAACTTTTGTCACTTCATTATCCTCGATTTTTGTACATAACTCTGTGCAGGAGACTCTCCAACATCCTGGCTGGCGGGCGGTCATGGAAGAAGAAATGATAGCTCTTTGGGCTAACTAGACCTGGAACTTGGCACCTCTACCTACCGGTCAGACATCTGTTGGGTGTAAATGGGCCTTTGTCACAAACATGCTCCTGATGGGAAGATTGACCGTCTGAAGGCCCGCCTGGTGGGTCGTGGTTTCACCCAACAGCAATGTCCCGATTATGAGGAAACATTCTCTCCAGTGGACAAGCTTAACACCGTTCGTGTTCTCCTCTCCGTGGTTGTGCATCGCCAATGGACCTTACATCAACTGGACATCAAAAATTTGTTTCTCAACGGCGACCTACAGGAAACGGTTTACACGCAGCAACCTCCTGGGTTTGAGACCACGGGGGAGTCCCGAGTTTGTCATCTTAAGAAGTCCATTTGTAACACCCTCATTTTTCGCGCATTGAATTTCATTTATTTTTCTCTCCCCAGTGATGAAAAAGGCACATTTATATTGTCGCAATATTTTGACGAATTTTGTTTTGTTTTTCTTTGTTTTGCTTATCATTTTGACATTTTTGGATGAGTTTGGGTTACCTTTTTATGTGGGCTGAATATATAAAATATTGGGCTTATTAGTTCTTGATGGCTGCCTTATTTGGCTATGTGTGCTGGCTGTGTTGACTATGTGTGCTAGTTAGGTTGCATATATGTGTTGGACTTGATTATTAACACCTGGAGCGGTGTTTTGGCCGATGTTGCCGCTAAACCGCTGATTTTGCTGTATAAGTCGAGTCGTCTGCTCTTCTCCTCCCGCACTGCCTTCCTGCTTCTGCGATTTCAGACATTTTTCCTGCTCCTAGTTTCACGGTGGCGACAGAAGGAAAGCTTCTTCATCTTCCTCTTCTTCTCCTTTCTCTGTGCCGGGCGATTTGCGTCGGCGTTGCCGTGCTCCTGTGCCGACGCTGCTTTAGCTTCGCCGCCTATTTTTTCGGGCCCACGATTCTGCTAGGGCTGCTGCTGTTTCCCTCTTCTTCTACTAGGGCTGATGTCATTCTTCTTCTCCCGCTACTGCTACTGCGCCAAGGTTTCTCCTTCTTTTTCTTTCACCGGCCGACTGCTTCTCTGACCTAACCTTCTTAGTCTACTGCCGTTCTTCAGCCGCTGTCTAGGGTTCCTGCTGCTCCTGAGCTTCTCCTGTGTAGTTGTTGTCACTGCAAAGTTGTCGCCGCTCCTTGTAGCTGCTCCCGAGCCGCTGCCTCCCTGTTGTTACTTCCAGGCCTCTACCTCCTCTCCTTGGCTGGTTTAGTTTATTTTCTCTACTTCGTTACTTGTTTGGACTGATTATTGGTTTTAATTGTTGATTTTTGGGAGATAGCCAAGCTAACCTTTATACATTGCTGGACAATTACGTTTCAAAGGACGGGAAGTCCATTCGGGGGCTGATTTTTAGCCCATTCCGAGGCATATTTCTAGCTGTCCGGCAACGTATAATATCAGATTTTGGCCTTTCCGATTTATCGTTTTTGTTTTCCGATGATTTTGCGAATCTTTCTAAATCTTTTGCACTTTTCGCTACGAATTCCAAGTGACGCAACCCAATAAACGTGTGTATAATTTCAGTGGTTCCCAAGACTTCAAAAACAGAGGATGGCGTCGCAAGGAAATCGTGACGGAAATGCGAACAAAGGCAAAGTTGTAGTGAGTTTCTTATTTCTTGAATTAGTTATTCACTTACTTTCCTATTCTGTTGCATTTTATGAAATACACAAGTGCCTGTGCATATGAGTTTAACTCATTAAGATATCGCTGTGGGATAAAATGTGGGCAAGGGAAAAATATGAAAGCGATATATTTATTTCTGAGGGGATCAGTTTATTATAAACTCTTATTCATGACAAGATAAAATTCATTTAAAACTCTGCATGGGAAAATGTGATGGTTTTGAATCCAATGATGTGGAGGCATCCACTGATGGATTCACTAGTATGGGTGAGCCTACAAGTACGTCCTTCGGGGGCGGGGCCCAATTCATGTTTGCATCACCGGAGCATTTCTTATTTTATGTAACTCAAATTAAGGGGTAATTAAAATTTCAGCTTTGAGAAGGATATTATTCATTATTGTACTATATGCATATTGATAGTATTTTCATTGTTTGCATGTACTACATTTCGCGAAATATTTATCTCACCTAGTCATATTTTTATGACTAACCTTCGGTGGATTCATTTTTTTAGACATCAGGTGGAACTCCAGATGTACGGCGGAGGTTCGCACCGGAAGAGTTAGAGAAGGTATGGTTGAACGTCTATAAAGGAATCGAAGAGGGTTCTGAGAGTCACAAATTACTATGTTCAGAAGATTACTGTAAATTTTTAGCAGATTTCGAGTAAACGTCTGTATGATCATGTACATAAATAAATGAATGAAATAAAAAGTTTTGTGTTACTCTTTTGTACTGTGTTCTCTTTACTACAATTCACTGGTGAAAATCATTGTCGATCATTTTGGGAAGCCCGGAAAAAAGGGTCTTCACACGATCTATGGTCTCAAACAATCCCCTCAGACATGGTTTGACAAGTTTAGTAAGGTCGTTCGGTAAGTCGACTTTACTCGAAGTTCAGCGGACTTCTCTCTGTTCACGCGTCACCAGACAACGGGAACTGTTCTTCTATTGGTTTATGTTGATGACATCTTAATCACTGGAGATAATTCTAAGGGCATCCAAGCGATCAAACAGCACCTCAGATCCGTATTTCAAACAAAAGATCTGGGACATCTTTGATACTTCCTCGGTCTTGAGATCGCGAGATGACCGGATGGACTTGTCATCTCCCAAAGGAAGTACAGCCTGGATCTCCTTCAAGATGTTGGCTACTCTGGATGCAAGCCTACTACTACTCCAATGGATGCAAATCATAAGCTGTGTGCACATTCTTGTGATACAGATATTCCTCTTCAAAATCCGAAATACTATCGACGACTAATTGAGAAATTGATCTACCTAACGGTCACAAGACTGGATATATCCTTCGCTGTTGGGTGGTCAGCAGGTTTATGCATGCCCCGTGAACATCTCACTTTCGAGCTATTGAGTGCATCCTTATATACCTTAAAACAGCTCTGGGTCAAGGATTGGTATACAAAACCTCATCCTCTACTCCAACATTGGTTGTGTATTCTGATACATACTATGCTGGTTCCTTGGATGATCGTCGGTCAACCAGTGGCTTTTGTACCTATTTTGGAGGTCATCTCGTTACCTGGCGAAGTAAGAAATAAGCAGTGGTTGCTCGATTCTCAGCTGAAGCAGAATACCGATCGATGACATTTGCTGTCTATGAGCCTACCTGGCTTGAAAGTCTCCTTGCCAATATAGGGGTAAAACGTCCCTCACCTGCCATCCTGTTATGCGACAACCAAGCGGCTATATACATTGCAAAGAATTCAGTCTTTCATGAAAGAACGAAACATATTGAAGTGGATAGTAACTTTATCCGGGAGAAAGTCCAAATGAAGAAGATAGAATTGAAGCATGTTCCGGGTACTGAACAAGTTGCTGATATCCTCACAAAGGCTCTACCAAGTACCACATTTTACCAGTTTTTGTCCAAGCTGGGTGTATACGACTTGGACACTTCATCTTGCGGGGGAGTGTTGGAAAAGCCTGTGTAAAGTGGCTCATTTATTTGTATTTCTTCTTTTCTCCACTTTTGTCTCACATCATGTATAAGACTCTCTTCTCTCTTTCTCTCTCCTAGAAATGTGTATTCATACCTTGTATTTGATTATTGAAAAGTACATACAAGTTTGAGGATTTCTCTACACCCTTCAATGCATCTTCCATGGTGGACCCTTTCATTTTGAGCATGGTGCAATTACAGGGGTTTTTGAGGTCTATCGTTAGTTACCGGGATCTCATCGAATACATTCTTGCATGTGCTATTCAAACAATAAGAAACTCAATTGTGCATGAGCATATCATACTATTCATGGGAAGGAGGCCCTTTGAGGTACTTAATCGTCGTTTGGACTTTGCCGACATACTGTTTCATCTCTGATTAGCCTTCTGTGCGGACGAAATGGCCAACTTAGGCGAATTATTCGTACAACACCTCCTTTTTCCATGTCGACAATACTATAAACCTCCCTTCATCCTATGTCATTTATCGAGAAAATGACAAGTAGAAGTGTCGGCAATGCAAATTGCATTGCGGGATGAGATTTTGCGGCAACTCAAATTTCACATCCAATGTGCCCTGTTGAAAGAGCCCAAAGCTTGTATGTATTATTTCAGTATGTAAATACAAGGAGAGAATACAAATATATAGGAGAGAAGATAGAAGAATAAATCCTATACATGATGTGGGACTAAAGAAGGAGGAAGAAAAATAGGCCATCAAATGGGCCTTTTACATGGGCTTTTCTAATACTCCCCCGCAAGCTGGAGCGTACAAGTCGTATGCGCCAAGCTTGGATAGGCACTGATAGAAGAGGGTACTAGGAAGAGCTTTGGTGAGGATGTCAGCAACCTGTTCAGTACCCGGAACGTGCTTGAGCTCGATCTTCTTCATGTGGACTTTCTCTCGGATGAAATGACAATCTACCTCGATATGCTTCGTTCTTTCATGGAAGACCGGGTTTTTGGCAATATGTATGGCAGCTTGACTGTCACAAAGGAGGAGAGCTGGTGAAGGTAGTTTAACTCCAAGGTCGGTAAGGAGACTCTCAATCCATGTGAGTTCAGAGACCACAGCAGCCATTGCCCGATATTCTGCTTCTGCTGAGGATCGAGCAACCACTGCTTGTTTCTTGCTTCGCCAAGTAATCAGATGTCCTCCAAAATAGGTACAAAACCCGCTAGTAGATCGTCGATCGTCGAGGGAGCCAGCGTAGTCGGCATCAGAGTATGCCACTAGTGTAGGAGTGGAGGATGAGGTTTTGTATACAAGTCCTTGGCCAGGAGCTGTCTTAAGATATCTGAGAATGCGTTCCACAGCCTGGAGATGAGAGCTTCGAGGAGAGTGCATATAGCGACTCACAAGTCCCACAGCGAAAGATATATCAGGTCTTGTAACTGTTAGATAGATAAGCTTCCCAACTAGACGACGGTAATATTCTGGATTTGGTAGAAGCGAATCAAAATCTGAGCCCTGAGCACATATTTTGTGATTTGCATCCATGGGAGTGTTAATAGGTTTGCAACCAGAGTAGCCTGCATCATGAAGGAGATCCAGGCAATATTTGCGCTGAGAGAGAACCAATCCATCTGACCGTCTGGCCACTTCCAGACCGAGGAAGTACCGAAGAGGACCCAGATCTTTAGTTTGGAAGACGGAGCTCAGATGTAGCTTAACGGCCTGTATGCCGTCCAAGTCACTGCCAGTAATAATGATGTCGTCGACATATACCAACAGGAGAACCGTACCAGTGGCCTGGTGACGAGTAAACAATGAGAAGTCAGCCGAGCTGCGAGTGAAGCCAACGTCCCGGAGAGCTTTGCTGAACTTGTCGAACCATGCCCGAGGGGATTGTTTGAGACCATATAGAGATTTGAGAAGATGACAAACCCGTGACTCCCCCGTGGTCTCAAACCCGGGAGGTTGTTGCATGTAAACCGTTTCCTGAAGGTCGCCGTTCAGGAAAGCGTTCTTGACGTCGAGTTGAAACAAGGGCCACTGGCGATGGACAGCCACAGAGAGGAGAATGCGGACCGTGTTGAGCTTAGCGACCGGAGAGAAGGTCTCGTCATAGTCCAGCCCCGGTTGCTGGGTGAAACCACGAGCAACCAACCGAGCTTTGAGGCGATCAATGGTCCCATCAGGAGCATGTTTAATGACGAAAACCCATTTGCACCCAACGGGTTTCTGGCCGGGAGGAAGGGGCACCAGGGTCCAAGTCTGGTTGGCCCAAAGAGCAGCCATCTCTTCTTCCATGGCCGCACGCCACCCAGGATGTTGAAGAGCGTCCTGGACAGAAGTAGGAAGAGAGACCGAGGAGAGCGAAGTAGCCAAGGCCTGTAGAGGTGGAGAGAGGCGATGGAGAGAAACATAGTCCGCCATTGGATGAGCGGTAGAGGCCGACACCGGAGCAGCAGAACACGGAGAAGCCGAGGTCGAAGCCGACTGCAGAGGAGCAACGGGAGGAAGAGGGCGACGAGCATAAACCCGAATAACTGGGGGTCGAGGAGGGTCAATGGTGGGAGGAGGCGGAGGGATGGTGGGAGGTGAGTGGACGTGGATCACCGGCCGGGGAAGGGAGGGTGTTGTAGGAGGTGGTGGTAGAAGTGGTGGCAAAGGAGGAGGGAAGAAGGGTTGATCCTCCCGGAAGGTAACATCAGCCGACACAGAGACCTTTCGGGTGAGCGGAGGGTAGCAAACATAGCCCTTTTGGGTACGGGAGTAGCCGACAAAAATATGTTTGGCCGCACGGGGATCCAGTTTGTCAAGAGTGGGGCCCAGTTTATGGACAAAGCAGGTACAGCCGAAAACCCGGGGGTGAGGGGGAAGGCGGGTGTGGAGGGAAAAGAAGGCTGAAGGGGGTAGCGTTGTGGAGAACGGGAGAGGGGAGACGGTTGATAAGAAAACATGCTGTGGACACCGCAAAGTTCCAGAAGACTTTGGGAACGTGCATGTGAAGCATGAGAGAGCGAGCCACATCGAGCAAGTGGCGGTTCTTGCGTTCAGCGACCCGTTTTGTTGAGGGGTGTAGGGACAAGAGGTCTGGTGAACAATACCGAAGTTTGCGCAGAGAGTGGCAAACTCGTGGCTAGTGTATTCCCGAGCATTATCAGAGCGGAAAGTTTTAATGGTGGTAGAGAATTGCGTACGAGTCTCTAACACAAACGCCTGAAAGACACGCGGAAGCTCAGAGCGATCATGCAGGAGATACAACCAAGTAGTACGAGAGTAATCATCAATAAATGTTATAAAATAACGATAACCAGAAATGCTGGGAACTGTATAGGGGCCCCAAATATCAGAATGTATTAAATCAAAGGGAGCTGAGCTCCTAGTACAATGAGCTGGAAAAGAAGAGCGAGGCTGTTTGCCAATAATACAAGAATCACATTGAAAAGCATGAAGAGAAATGTCTGGAAGCGCCTTCTGGAGGATAGGTAGAGGGGCATGCCCAAGCCGACAATGCCAATCAGACGAGGAAACGGAGGAAAGGGATGTGGGAGAGACATCGAGGAGGTAAAGCCCGTTCTGCAGCCGACCCCTACCAATGGTAATCCGCGTCTGCCGATCCTGTATCAAAAAACCAGAAGAGGTGAAGGTGATAAAGCAATTCATATCAGTAGTAAGACGACCAACAGAGAGTAAATTAAAAGGCGAGGCCGGCACATAAAGAACGGAGCGAAGAGAGAGAGAGGGAGGAAGGAGGAGGTCCGCGCAGCCGGAGACCGGACAAGCGCACCATTGGCCACAGTAATAGACGGGGGGTGAGCAGCAGCAGAGAACTGGGGCGGCCGCATGGAAGTGATGTGGTGGGTGGCTCCCGAGTCCAGGATCCAGCGAGAGCTGGAAGAGAGACAGGCAGTACCTGCAGCGGAGGTGGAGACAATACCTGCATGGGAGGTGGAGGCATGGGAAGCAGAAGGGGGGTTGAGGAGCCCCTGGAGTTGTTGCAGCTGTAGGCGAAGAGCCTCAAGATCCGTACCAGTCGGAGGAGAGCTATCGGTAACAGCAGCAGTAGGCGGGCGAGGGGGGTAGCCATGTTTCTTGTAACAAACGGCTTCAGTATGGCCATCCCGGCCGCAGTAGGTGCACTTGGGCCGTCCGCGGCCACCACGGCCCCGCCCACGGGAGCCCGTACGGCCACCCCGAGGAAAGGAGGGTTGTGGGAGTAAAGGAGGAAGGGCCTGCTGAAGAAGGGCCGGCGAGGGTGGTGCAGGAGCCTCCGGAGGAGGTGGTACGCGAAGTAACATCGAGCAGACATCAGAGAAAGAAGGGGTAGTGGGCGAAGCCAGAACCTGGGCCCGAATACTATGTAGGTGTGGCGGGACGCGAGCCATAATCATAGCAATACAGACAGCCTCCTTCTGGGCCCGTTGGGCAGCGAGATCAGTAGTTGCGGGCTGGTGCTGAATCCAGGCTTCCGTGAGAGTTTTAGCACGGGCCACGAAGGAGGTCATGTCCAGAGCTTTGCCAACATCCAAGGCTTGAAGATCAGTGAGGATGTCGAAAAGGTGTTGAAGGCTGTCCTTTCCGGAGTACAGCGAATGAAGTTCATCCCACATGGCTTTAGCAGTCTCATGATACATGATCATCTGGTACGGCTCACCCTCGACCGAGTTCAGGATCCAGGTCTGGACACGGCCGTCATTGCGGAGCCAATCATCAATAGACGGAGTTGGTGGGCCCTGGGTAAGGTGACGGGCAAGGCCCTTGGCCTGTAAGACCCGGCGGACAGAGTGGACCCAGGGAATGAAATTAGCCTTGCCAGAAAGAGAAATAGTTGTAATCCGAAGCTCATCCCGGAGTTCGAGAGGAGCCACGTGGTCGGCAGGGGGTTGAGCGGTAGTGGAGTCGCTGGAGGACATGGCGACTGAAGAGCAGCAGGGCTCGGAGAGAACAACCCGCAGCGGTCTGGAGGTCGCGGCGGGCTGGAGGTCGGGGCGGGCTGGAGGCCGCGGCGGTCTGGAGGTCGCGGCGAGTAGAGTGAGGCCGCGGCGAACAGGGGCAGGTCGCAGCAGCGGACAGGAGCAGTCCGCAAGAGGTCGCAGCGAACTGTGGGCAGGTCGCTGGAAGAGGAGCACAGCGGATACAAGCAGAGTCCGCAGCGGACAGGAGCAGTCCGCAAGGGAAGGCGGAGAGAGAGAGTCCGCGAGCAGAGGCTCGAGCGGACAAAAAAAGGAGCGAGCTAGAGGGGGGGCAGTCCGTGAGCAAGGAGGCTCGAGCGGATACAAGCAGAGCCCGCAGCGAGCGAGAGAGAGAAGCTAAAGGGAGCAGTCCGCGAGCAAAGAGGCTCGAGCGGATACAAGCGGAGCCCGCAGCGGACAAGAGGGAGCAGTCCGCGAGCAAGGAGGCTCGAGCGGATACAAGCAGAGCCCGCAGCGAGAGAGAGAGAAGCTAGAGGTAGCAGTCCGCGAGCAGAGAGGCTCGAGCGGATACAAGCAGAGCCCGCAGCGGACAGGAATGTTCGTCCGGAGCGGATGGAGAGAGGTGGGCCCCACGAGTCAGAGCAGAAGATGGCTATAAGAAGCCTGGGGAGGGTGGAACCACGGAGGGAGAGAAGAGGAGCGGAATCAGAAGGGCAGTCCGCACGAGACCGGAGCGGATGCAGAAGGCAGTCCGCACGAGACCGGGCGGACAGAAGCAGAGGGGCAGTCCGCAGGAGACCGGGCGGACAGAGAAGGGGCAGTCCGCAGGAGACCGGGCGGACAGAGAAGGGGCAGTCCGCGGCTAGACGCAACCTGGCTCTGATACCATGTTGAAAGAGCCCAAAGCTTGTATGTATTATTTCAGTATGTAAATACAAGGAGAGAATACAAATATATAGGAGAGAAGATAGAAGAATAAATCCTATACATGATGTGGGACTAAAGAAGGAGGAAGAAAAATAGGCCATCAAATGGGCCTTTTACATGGGCTTTTCTAATATGCCCAATAGAAAATTGTGACCAATACCAACAAACACCGTCGGTTTGGCCAGATGAAAGTGGGAGAATATAATGTTTATTAAGCTCTAATAGTACCGCCAAGGGTCGGAAGCCACCCGACAGCTTGTGAAGCTTGCGGCCTAATACTTTAGACAATTTTCAGTTGAACCTCGCATAGGCGAGGTAACGCCTCACAGCAAAGAACCGCATGCACCTGGTGTTTCATGTATACCGAAAGCAAGTGGTTCGGGACCACGCGGTTGAGGGGGCTCTATCATCTTATGTGGCAGTCGATACCACGCCATTGTATCATTCAATGTTGATCATTGATCAATGAATAAAACAAGAACAGTGCCAAGAGGATCAAGTGTTGAACACTTGAAAACACAACCTCATATCCAATGGTATATGGGATGGATAGTGACTTTCGCCTTGCCTTGAGGAGGACACTTTTCCAAATGGGATTTATGTTGGTGAAACACAAGGGAGGGATGAGAAGCGGCATTTGGAGGATCTATGATGCAGGACGAACGTCACACCCGTCTGCCACCCCGGAGTCCCACCAGGGGACCCACCATGGCGTCGCACCATGACAGCTTTATCAGGCCCGCGGTCCGTACACCCCAACCCATCCTCGGCCCCACAACAGAGCTGATAGGTTGTTGAGGTCAGGGCTCGATCCCCCGACCTCCTTGATAAAGAGCTTTCCTGCAAGCTCTTTATCAAGGAGGTCGGGGGATCTAGCCCTGGCCTCAACAACCTATCGGCTCTGTTGTGGGGCCGGGGATGGGTTAGGGTGTACGGCCCGCGGGCCTGATAAAGTCGCCATGGTGCGACGCCATGGTGGGCCCCCCGGTGGGACTCCAGGGTGGCAGGCGGGTGTGACGTTCGTCCTGCATCATAAAAGTGCAGATCAGTTGGTGATGGGAGCTTGCAGGAAAGCTCTTTATCAAGGAGGTCGGGGATCGAGCTCTGGCTTCAACACCCTATCGGCTCTGTTGTGGGGCCGGGGATGGGTTGGGGTGTACGGCACGCTGGCCTGATAAAGCCGCCATGGTGCGACGCCATGGTGGGCCCCCTGGTGGGACT
This sequence comes from Platanthera guangdongensis, assembly GCA_039583875.1. Taxonomy (NCBI): domain Eukaryota; kingdom Viridiplantae; phylum Streptophyta; class Magnoliopsida; order Asparagales; family Orchidaceae; genus Platanthera; species Platanthera guangdongensis. The sequence continues at coordinate 158,308,631 of CM077167.1, forward strand.
CCAGGGTGGCAGGTGGGTGTGACGTCCGTCCTGCATCATAAAAGTGTCGCGGCTTTATCAGGCAAGCGGGTCGTACACCCCAACCCATCCCCGGCCCCACAACAGAGCCGATAGGTTGTTGAGGCCAGGGCTCGATCCCCCGGCCTCCTTGATAAAGAGCTTTCCTGCAAGCTCCCATCACCAACTGATCCGCGGATGGGTTGGTGGGGCCGGGGATGGGTTGGGGTGTACGGCCCGCGGGCCTGAAAAAGCCGCCATGGTGCGACGCCATGGTGGGCCCCCTGGTGGGACTCCAGGGTGGCAGGCGGGTGTGACGTCCGTCCTGCATCAGTCTACACACGGCGTCAAGCGGACAATCAGTTGGCTACAAGTAGGGACAAAACATGACAAGTTATCATGACTTATCTCTGCTTTGTATTTTATATATTTGTATGTAGGCTTATGAACTCTTTGTGCTTGGAATGACAATATAAAACCTAGGGCATGGCAATGAAACTTCCTTTGAGTTCTCTCATCTTCTCTCCTCTCATATTCTTCCTTCTCCCCCGATTGGTTTCCCTAATTTGGACTTGGTAATGCAATAAAATGAACCTTATAAGAATTTGTGCTTGATAGAGTTGAATCCAATCATACTCAAAACATTGCAGTGAAGAATTAAACCAAATGAAGCCGCACCTCACATAAATTATAAAATTGTAAATAACTATAAATTTTGGTAGACCTTCTAGTCTCTGATGCTCGAACTTATTGGGAAAATACATCTTCAATTTTTTCCTCCAAAGACCCATTAAATTAAAGAGATGAAAACTTCTCCAAGTACCAAAAAAGTAAAGAGCTGAAAAGCATGCATGTGCGTCCTTGATTAAGACCAAGTCACGTGAAATGTTACAAATATAAAATAATGTAGTGTCATTTCTTCTAAAAGAAAATGTAAAAGAAAATTTTAAAGTAACATTAAAGAATTAAAGAATAACTAATGTCACCTAAATTTCAAAAAATCAAAATCATTCTAGAGCATCAAATAATTCTTCTATACTGAAAGCCCAAATGAAAATAAGAATAAAGAACCAAAGAATAACTCACCTCCAAAGTGTCCTTCGGTTCTTTTGATTTTGCATCAATGAGTTCAATTTGAACAGGCTTGCCATCCCTGGCGGGGGTGATCTGCACACCCAGAAACATGAAATTTGTACAGATTAATTGCTTCCACCAAACTTGAAAAATTGAAAAAAAAAATTCAATGAAAAAATGGAGTATGTAAGAACCTTTTTAGCAAATACACCAGTGTGGAAATCAATTTTCCTAGAATTGATGAGGATTCTTTGGGCCAACTTCCCTATCTCAGGATCAAAGCCAGGTATAAGTTGATCCAATGCTTCTACAAAAGTAACCTGCGCACTTTTAATTTTCATTAGGGTTAAGTTCCATATAAGAGTATCCATTTAAGGAAAAAGAAAAGATGTGAATGAGAATAAGTTTTAAATATTGAGAAATATCATTCTATAATAAATGAGGATTACAAAAAAATTAAAGGAGTATCTAGTAAGATACTTGGTTGGAAGCTGATCCATTGCACTCAATGTCCTAGATTTGAGTGAAGTCAATCTTGTCAATGATATACAAGAAAGTGTATTTGATGTCCTAGTAACAATGATGAGACAGATAGCCTAAGTGGCTAAGTCAGGTAAACACTTAACTAAGGTGTGGAAAAACAGAAAACTGTCTAAGTCCACAGGCGTTGAGTGAAGGTCACTCACTCAACGCCAGATGACTTATAACGCTGAGTGGAGCCTATACAGTCAAAGCCAAAGAAGAAATAGACAGAAAAGTGGTCAAGTCCACAGACGTTGAGTGAAAATCATTCACTCAACGCCATAGATCTATAATCGTTGAGGCTCAGTCAGTCAACGCCGCAGGAAAATTGTGAATATTTACCAAGTCCACAAACGTTGAGTGAGGCAAGCTCGCTCAACATCATGTGATAATGTGTTGACTAAATCTCAAAGTCAGTGTTGTTTCTTAGACACAGAAATTTGGTTAAGTCCAAATGCGTTGAGTGCAGCTTATTCACTCAACGCAAGATAACAGAAGAAAATCTGTTAAGTAGTTTGGCGTTGAGTGAAGCTTATACACTCAACGCCAGGGAGAAGAAAAATCCGACTATGGCAGAAAGCGTTGAGTGAGGCGTGCTCACTCAACGCTCTCAACGCAATGATGCAAAAATGATTAAAGCAAAAAGCGTTGAGTGAGGCATGTTCACTCAACGCTCTCAACGGTTAAGATGTTAAAGAAGCAGAAATCTGGTCAAGGCAGAAAGCGTTGAGTGAGGCATGCTAACTCATCGCTCTCAATGCCTAAATTACAGAATGTATGGTTAAGGCGCAAGGCGTTGAGTGAAGTGTGCTCACTCAACGCTCTCAATGTCAGGGATGCAGAAAAGGCTGCAGAAATGGTTAAGGCAAAAAACGCTGAGTGAGGCTTGCTACTCAATGCTGTCAACGCGTAGATAGACAGAATTGTCTAAGTACTTTGGCGTTGAGTGAAACTCATTCACTCAATGCCTGTTCTACTGATGCTCGATTTTGGCTAAGTCCACGGGTGCTGACATCAGCAAAATCTGCAAAATAGACAAAGTCAACTTATTTCAAATCAAGTATAGAGAAACTACAGAACACGACAAACTCTGCCGTGAAGCTATTGTACGTCTTCTTCCGTTGAAGCAAGGTGCAGCTGGATGCTACAAGCGGGGCCCACTGACTTCTAAGAGCCGTTGATCGGCGAACTACAAAAGGAAGAGTGTGGGCAAGATGACAATAACTTTTAAAAGGATTATCTTTTACAAAAAGTGTTGCGGCTGGACTTCATCTTCTTCGCCATTGCTGCGTGAAAAAGCTTGAAGTCTTTCTGCAAAAAGGCTCAGTTAGTCGTGTGTCTTCTTCATCGACACCAGCAAGATCAGAAGGCTTTCCTTCTGAGGGAGTAGCAGAAACAAGAAAGAAGTCTCTGCAGATCAAGTTGTTTCTTAGCTCAGCAAGATCTAAACTGAAGATCCAGTTGTAGTTCGCTGATCAACTTATTTCAATCAAGTATAGAGAAGCTACTGTACGTCTTCTTCCGACAAAGTCAACTTATTTCAAATCAAGTATAGAGAAGCTACAGAACACGACAAACTCTGGCGTGAAGCTACTGTACGTCTTCTTCCATTGAAGCAAGGTGCAGCTGGATGCTACAAGCGGGGCCTACTGACATCTAAGAGTCGTTGATCGGCGAAATACAAAAGGAAGAGCGTGGGCAAGACGACAATAACTTTTAAAAGGCTTATCTTTTACAAAAAGTGTTGCGGCTGGACTTCATCTTCTTCGTCATTGTTGCGTAAAAAAGTTTGAAGACTTCCTGCAAAAAGGCTCAGTTAGCCGTGTGTCTTCTTCATCGACACCAGCAAGATCAGAAGGCTTTCCTTCTGAGGGAGTAGCAGAAACAAGAAAGAAGTCTCTGCAGATCAAGTTGTTTCTTAGCTCAGCAAGATCTAAACTGAAGATCCAGTTCTGAAGCTGAAAAGAAGAAAGAATAAAGCGGCTGACTCTGTCCAGGGAAGGAGGAAAAAGCAAAGCAATTTCCTACTAGATACTTCCAGCTCAAGATCCTTGTAGTTGGGAAGAAAGTTTGAGCTGAGATAACTCAGCTCAAGGGGCTGTCACAGAGAAATTTCTCTGTGATAGATATAAATCTATTTTATTCCTGTAGGATCCTTTTTGGATCTGAGTTGTAGGACACTCTGAGCCTGAGGTAGCGCAATATTGCCTGAGTTGTAGGAGAGTAAAGTTCTCTGAGTTGTAGGATCCAACTGAATCTGAGTTGTAGGACTTGGTTTCAAGTCTGAGGTAGGTGGTCAATTGATCACTGAGCTGTAGGAGGGAAATACTCTGTGAGTGTAGGACCTTTGGGTCTGAGTGTAAGATCCCTAGTGGATCTGAGGTAGGGCTATCCTCCCAGCCTGAGTGTAGGGCCTTTGGCCTGAGGTAGGTGATCAGCTGATCACTGAGTTGTAGGCACTTGTGGCTGAGTTGTAGGTCTTGGAGAAGACTGAGAGATCCTGAGGGATCTGAGGTGTAAGCTCTTTGGAGCATTATTTTGAAGAAGTGTCTTGACTAACAGGAAGTTGGCAATATGGGAGGAGAGTAGATGCACCCAAAGATTGGGGAACCAATATAAATCTGTGTGTATTTGCTGTGTTGTTTTTTTCTTTGTGCAGGTTCTTGAAAGCAAGCTACTTCCAACACACTTAGAGCACAAGATAAAATTAAAAAGTGAAAACTAATAGTGAGACAACATATTCACCCCCTAGGTTGTAAACTATCTTGAAACTAAAGACTTTCAAGTGGTATCAGGGGGAGGTTGCTCAAAAAGGATCTAACCATCTGAGTGATCTTCCAAGGTAGCTACAGACTGTTCATATGGGTTCAGGAGTGAACTATAGGGAGCTGGGTGCCATGAAGCTTCATATCTGCAAGAAAGAGAGTTTTGGCATATGGAATGAGAGGGTCAGGCTATTCATGGAAGCAGCTGATCCTAGAATCTTTGTAACTGTCAAAGAAGGACTTTTCATCCTCATGAAAGTGTCTATTTTGGATGCAAACATTCAGACACCCAAGACTTATGAAGAAATGACAAAGGATGAAGTCATTGTTGCCACCATGGACAAGAGGGCTAAAAATGTCATAGTCAGTGCAGTTGATGATTCTACCCTTCGGAATTTGATTCACTGCAAAACTGCAAAGGAGATGTGGGACACTCTGGTGATCTACGTGGAAGGCACAGAGGAAGTCAGGGATAACAAAAAGTCTATGTTCAACCAGGAGTATGAGGCCTTCAGACAGACCAAGGGTGAGAACATAGCCACCTGCTATGAAAGATTCTTCAAGATAGTGAATGACCTAAGGACCTATGGAAGGGTCTTTAGTCATTATGAACTAAATGACAAGCTCCTCAGGTCTCTCACCAAAGACTGTGACACAAAGATCTGTGCCAACAGAGAAATGACTAAGCTGGGTGACACTCCACTTCACATCCTATTTGGAAAGCTGCTCTCTTATGAGATGCAGCTAACTGTCAGTAAAGAAGAAGAGACAAACTGCAAGTCTCAGGCCAAAGAGAAGTCAGTGGCTCTCAAAGCTGAAGCCACAAGCAAGAGTAGGAAAAAGACCCCTTCTCCTCCAAGAAGACCAGCAAATTCAGATTGTTCTGAATCAGAAGCTTTATACAGCAGCATGTATGATGAGGACTTTGTTGTCTTCTCCAGGCAGCTTCATAGGCTGATGAAGAAGAAACACTGGAAGACCAGACCCACCTCCTAAGCTCATCACAAGAAGAAATCATCCAAGGAGGACAGGTATGGCTCTAAACCAAGTAAACAGAATTCAGCTAATGTTATCTGTTACTGCTGCAGCAAGACAGGACATGTCATTGTTGATTGCCCAGTAAAGAGAAAGGGAGGATGGTGAGAAGAAATCTCACCAGAAGCACAAAGGAAAGAAAAGTCATTTGTGGCTAAGAAAGAAAAGAGCTGGACAGACTCATCATCATCTGAGTCTGAAGAAGATGAAGTCTATATTGGACTAGTTGTTGCTGCTGCTAAAGATAAAACTGTTACAATAGGAGATATCTTCCCTCCAGGAAGGACAGGAATCAGGGCCCCTCTGACACTGTCAGACAGTGACTCAGAGGTGGATGAAAATGGCCACAGCTGCAGAGGGTTGATGGCAATGACTGATGAAGAGTGCAGCCAGGATCAGCCTGGTCAGAGTAAGGTACATTCTCCATCCAGTTATGTGTCCATGCATGAGACAAGTCCTGATGCAGAAGTCTCTTCATCTAATGGTGAAGATGATTCTGGCTCAGAGGGTGATGTCAATCAATTGATTGACAAATATAGTGAACTTCTGAATGCCTTCAAGAAATGCAAGACGCTAACTAAGAAACAGGCTAAAGAGATTTTGTCTCTACAACCTGCTGCTTCTCAGCTTACTAAAACAGCTGCTGTGCTGAATCAGCCAATGAGGGAACTCAGTCAATTGAAAACCCTGTGAGGCATTCAGATGGAGACTATCAAGAGCAAAAATAGTCTCATTAAAGATCTTGAAGAAAAGCTTCAGAGGGAGAAAAGTATTGTGGTCAGTTTCTCTCAGCCCAATACAGTGTTGCACTTGATAGATTCCTTCTACTCACAAAAGGGTAGCACAAGACCTGCCAATCTCAAAGGGAAAGTCCCAGTTATGCTTATGGCATCTAGGCCACCTAACCATTCAAGAGGGTAATATACCCTTCAAATAGTTATGACCAAGAAAGTATTTATGGTCACTATATGAATGGTGCATCCACAAGTGGAACAAAAGACGTTCTCAGCCATTGTGGAAGCTACAGTATGGCAAGTGCCTTTAAGGCTGCCAATGGAGAAGTTCAAATGACCCATCATGGACCATTTGTCTTTGTGCTATAGCCCCCCTCTCAAAAATGTGGCAGCAGCCAGCCTTCTGAACCTCTCAGCACAGAATATGACTAAGGGTCAATCTATTAGCTTGCCTGATATGGCTGTTTCTGATGTTATCAAGAGCACACTTTCTGAAAAGAAATGTGCTACTGATAAGATTCAGAACAGGTCACACAAGCCAGCAAGCTAACTCACCTTCAGTCAAATCCATGCCAAAAGGATACAGAAAATGGCCGCTGCACCTCTTCCTTCTGTCAATACTATAGTCAAACCAACTGCTAGGCCTACACAGAAAAGAAGATACAACATACATGATTGTTGGTGTTGTGATAAGATAAGTCATTTTACCATTGACTGCTGACACAATCCTAATGTGGTCAGAGCTAAAGTTAGTCCACCAGTCAGAAATCTTGTTGGTGGACATGTTCAGTTTCAGACTAATATGCACCTAGGACCCAATAGATATTGGGGACCTAAGGTAAAGTAAACTGTATATTGCAGGTTAGTCCAAGTGATCATACCCCTATATAGTACTTGGACAGTGGTTGTTTCAGGCACATGACTGGGACAAGGAGCAATTTGAAGGAGTACTCTCCAGTAAACGATGTACCCAAAGTAATCTTTGGAGGTTCAGATAAAAGGATAACAAGAGGATATAGTAATATCACCAATGACATAGTCACCACCACTAAGGTGACTTATGTTGAAGGGTTGCAACACAACCTTATAAGCATAAGACAGATCTCTGATCTTGGTTGTGTTATTGTCTTCCACGAGGATAAGTGCCTAATTAGGAGGTCAAGTGACCAAGAGGTCATTTTGACAGGCACTGGAAGTGGAAATGTTTAATGCTTGAACTTTCTATGTTTAAATACAGACTCTCTTCTCTGTCTAGTGGGAAATGAGAAAGCCTCTTATTGTGTCCTGTGGCACAAGAGGCTAGCTCATGTAAATTATAAGATTATTGACAAGCTCTTCAGTCAATAGCTAGATAGGAATGATCCCAATGTGAAGTGCTTCAAGGAGGACATTTGCCACAATCCAATCTATATGCAGAGGTATCCCCGCAAGCAGTACTACTATGCACCCCTCCCACTTGGCTTGCTCTATTCCGCACTGAGGAGAAAGATTGAGTTGAGGCTGGCAAGTACACAAAAAGTCCCTCGCTCATCCGCTGCAACTAGTGAGGGGAGCTGTGACTGTTGCATTAGCGGTTACGGGTTTACTAATAGAATAGAGTTGTTAGGGATAGGAATCTCAGTACTTCCTCTTATAGAGCAGAAACAGCTAGGGGGTATTGGGATCAAAGATTCTATGAGGTGTCTATTCCTCCTGCATATGAACTTGTTTGGTGCTATGTCAGTTCATAGTCTTGGTAGGAAGGTCTACACCCTTGTGGTGGTTGATGACTTTTCTAGGTTTGCTTGGGTGTTCTTCCTCAAGAGAAAGAATGAAACTCGAGATATCATCATTAAGTTTGTCATGCAAATTCAGAATGAGTTTAACAACTCTGTGGTCAAAATCAGAAGTGACCATGAGACTGAATTTTAGTCTGATATCATGACAAGTTTCTGTGAAGAACATGTGATTCATCAAGAATTCTCTTCACCTAGAACACCCCAGCAAAATGGAGTTGTTGAGAGGAAAAATAGAACTCTCATTGAAACTGGTAGGTGTAGAGACTCAAATCCTGGACTCTTAAAAATTAAGGATCGGACAACATTTTTGATTAAAAGCGTCACATGCACAATACAAAGAACATACACCAAGCTTTTATTACCTTCTTTACATTATTCGTTATATGATTATTACAGGAAAATAAATTAACATATGCTAGATAGACTTATTACAATAAATACACGTAAGTCCAGTACAACAAGCTCTGTGCCAATCCCGAGCTTCAATTATTGCCTTTGACAGTTCAGTTGTTAGGCTCCTGTGAGTTCCGCTTGGCGTTGGTCCTGCTGTCTAAAAAAAAGTGTCCACTCTGGGTTAGTCATAAAAATTATGATTATTTGAGAACAGTATTTCGTGAAACAGTTATACATGCAAATATAGAGGAATGATACCAATATGCATACAACACAATAAACTTAGTCAGTTGATTACCCTGAATACTAATTCATAAACTTTCCCTTTAGTTACATAAAATGGGAAATGCTTCGGTGATGCATCTGAATTGGCCACCACCCACTTAAGGGCTTCCCACTTAAGAGCTTTCCGTAGGCTCATCCCTACGTGGTGAATCCATCTATAGATTTCTCTACATCATAGGATTCAAAACCATCACATTTCTCCATGCCGAATTTTATTATTATATTCTTGACGTATGCTTTAAATAAAACAAAAAGTATTTTTAAGTGAAACATCCCCTCAGATACGTGTATCGCTTTTAGTTTCCCCTGCCCACATTAATTTCTTAGCGATATATATATATTATCGAGTCGGAACTCATATGCACAGACAATTTCTTTTAAAAGATAATAAATCAGAGATGACAAATAATTGAATATCCATAATTTCAAGAAATAAAATACTCACTGAAACTTTGCGCTTATCATTATCCTGAGACACCATCCTTCTTTGATAAATTCTTGGCTGCGGAAACCATTGTAATAGCATGCATTTTTAATTGGGTTGCTTCTCTTACAATATATAAGGGAAAAGTCGGAAAGCCAAATAATAAACCGGAAAACTCAAAATACGTTAACATGATCATAGAAAATTATTTTAGTTCGAATACTTTGCTGGACAACCATAATTGTGCCTCGAAATGGGCTAAAACCAGCCCCCAAATGGACTTCTCGTCCTCTTAAACTGCTGTCCAGTAAAGTCAAACAAAATGGGTAAATCACCCCTTAAAAACTTGATGAAAAGTGGATCAAAAAAACAGTCCTAAAATTCAGCCCCACAATTAAAATATAAACCCGTGAAAAATCAGCCCAAAACAGGTGAAAAATATTTGTCCTAAAACAGCCATAAAGTAGTGATAAAACTGTCCTAAATTAATGATAATAAAGCCCTAAATCAGTGCTAAACAGGGCAAGAATCAGCCAGTGCTTACCGTGGAACAGAAGAGAGGAGCAAAGGGGGACTGTGCAGGAGTTTAGCACAGCAAGGCTGGTCGGCACAGCCAACCAACAGAGGCGGCACAGCAGTAAGAAGAAGAAGACAACAGCAGCCCTAGCAGAAGAAGAAGAAGAAGACGGCAGCAGCAGCTCCGGCAGCAGCAGCTCCGGCAGCAGTGCAGCAATAGTTTGGGGTAGCAGGGAAGAGAGAAAGTAGTTGGAGAAGGAGAAATCCACAAGTATTTAAAGAGGCATATGGGTGGTGAAGAGGCAAAAATGGACTTGTTAACTCAACTAGGTGTCACCACATGCATCTCAAAACAAAACCAGCCAACAGCCAAGTGTCAAGACACATATCAAGTGTCAAATCTCAACAACAAGTGTCAACATACCAGCCAACACACCATTTCCAGTCAGCACACAAATCTAGCCAGCACACAAATCCAGCCAGCACATATCTCAAGCCAGCACACATATCCAGCCAACATACCTTAATGTTCAGCCAACCAACATAATACCAGCTAGCCCACCACCATTTCAGCCCATTACAAAGCCCAAAAGAGAAGGCCAACCTGCTTACAATTACTATTATCTTAACTAATTGTTATTGGCACCCCAAAATAAAATCAATTGAAACGGGAAAATGCGCAAAAACAATAAATCTCGAGAAAACAATTATCGTACTGCCTTTTTCATCATCGGGGAAAAATAAATAAATTAAATAGTGAATTTTGGGTTGTCACAAATCTTCCCTACTAACGGAGTTTTCGTCCTCGAAAACTAACTTGATAACGTCACGAACAGGTTCCTATAGAAGACAAGGAGTTTTAGTTGTTTATTTGTGTAATGTCTTTGTACGATCTGTGACACAATTTATTGAAAACTTGCCTCTGATACTAATTTGTAGAGACCCAAATCCTGGGCTCTTCAAAATTAAGGATCGGACAACAGTTTTGAATAAAAGCGTCACATGCACAATACAAAGAACAAACACCAAGCTTTTATTGTCTTCTTTACATTATTCATTACATGATTATTACAGAAAAACAAATTAACATATGCTAGATAGACTTATTACAATAAATACACGTAAGTCCAATACAACGAGCTCTGTGTCAATCCCAAGCTTCAATTATTGTCTTTGACAGTTCAGTTGCTAGGCTCCTTAGTGGGCCCATAACCCACAGGTCCCAGGATCGAAACCTGGCTCTGATACCAATTGTGAAGTCCCTTTTTCCGGGGTTCCCAAAATGATCGGCAGTGATTTTCACTAGTGAATTGTAGTAAAGAGTACAAAAGAGTAACACAAAACTTTTTATTTCATTCGTTTATTTATGTACATGATCATACATGCGTTTACTCGAAATCTGCTAAAAATTTACCGGAATCTTCTGAACAAAGTAATTTGTGACTCTCAGAACCCTCTTTGATTCCTTTATAGACATTCAACCATACCTTCTTTAATTCTTCTAGTGCGAACTTCTGCCGTACATATGGAGTTTCACCTGATGTTTGAAAAAAAAATGAATCCACCGAGGGTTAGTCATAAAACTATGACTAGGTGAGATAAATATTTCGTGAAATTTAGTACATGCAAACAATGGAAATACTATCAATATGCATACAGTACAATAATGAATAATATCCTTCTCAAAGCTGAAATCTTAATTACCCCTTAATTTGAGTTACATAAAATAGGAAATGCTCCGGTGATGCAAACATGAATTGGGCCCCGCCCCTGAAGGACGTAATTGTAGGCTCACCCATACTGGTGAATCCATCAGTGGATGCCTCCACATCATTGGATTTGAAACCATCACATTTCCCCATGCAGAGTTTTAAATAAATTTTATCTTGTCATGAATAGGAGTTTATAATAAACTGATCCCCTCAAAAATAAATATATCGTTTTCATATTTTTCTCTTGCCCACATTTTATCCCACATCGATATCTTAATGAGTTAAACTCATATGCACAGACACTTGTGTATTTCATAAAATGCACCAGAATAAGAAAGTAAGTGAATAATTAATTCAAGAAATAAGAAACTCACTAGAACTTTGTCTTTATTTGCATTTCTGTCACGATTTCCTTGCGACGCCATCCTCTGTTTTTGAAGTCTTGGGAACCACTGAAAATATACGCACGCTTATTGGGTTGCGTCACTTGGAATTTGTAGCGAAAAGTGCAAAAGATTTAGAAAGATTCGCAAAATTATCGGAAAACAAAAATGATAAATCGGAAAGGCCAAAATCTGATTTTATACGTTGCCGGACAGCTAGAAATATGCCTCGGAATGGGCTAAAAATCAGCCCCCGAAAGGACTTCCCGTGCTCTGAAACGTAATTGTCCAGCAAGGTATAAATGTTAACTTGGCTTACAACATAACTTCCCAACAATAAAACCAAAAATTAATCCAAATAGAGCACTTAAATTGAACCAGTCCAAGGAAAAGGCAGCTGTATAGCAACCAAAGGTGGCGGCAGCAAGCTTCCAGCACAGCTCAGCAACATGGTAGAAGAGGCAGCAGTCACGGGAGCACAGCTAGGGGCAGTGCTGCAGCAAGACAGCAGAGAACAGCAGCTCGACCGCAGCAAGACAGCAGAGAACAGCAGCTCGGCCGCAGCAAGACAGCTGAGAACAGCAGCTCGGACAGCAAGAAGCAGTAGAGAAGAGGGAGAGCAGGTGGATGAGGAGAGGCAGAAATCCACCCAATATTTAAAGAGGAGTAGGGGCGGTGAAGATGCAAGAAGAAGCCAAATTGGAGTTGGTAACTCAGCGAGGTGTCACCACATGCATCCCAACATAATTTCAGCCAACACCAAGTGTCAAAACTCCACAACCAAGTGTCTAAACACAAGCCCAAACTCAGCCAGCAACCATATCCAGCGCCAGCCAACACAGCCAGCACATATCTCAGCCGACTTATCCATATCCAGCATTCAGCCAACACAGCGAGCCCACATAGCCAACACAGCCAGCACACATAGCCAAATAAGGCAGCCATCAATAATAATAAGCCCACTATTATATATATTCAGCCCACTAAACCAGCAAAGATAACAAACCACATGAAATCCCACATAAAAAGGTAACCCAAACTCATCCAAAAATATCAAAATGATAAGCAAAACAAAAAAACATAACAAAATTCGTCAAAATATTGCGACAAGATAAATGTTCTTTTTTCATCATTGGGGAGAGAAAAATAAATTAAATTCAGTGCGCGAAAAATGAGGGTGTTACAATCCTTCTCTCCTAAAAGAAGGTTTCGTCCCCGAAAAGATAATATAAATTTATAAGATGTCATTTACAATATATATATATTTTTATTTTTTACGATATTGTTCTAAATTAAAGGCTCGCGGCATAATTAAACGTTCTTCCGGTACTTCTGGAGGAGGAATTGGAGCAGACGCTGGAGCAGGTATCGGTGCAGGTGCGGACGCTAAAGATTCAACCATCATTTGATATAATTGTCGCTGCAGAGGAGGTTGTGAATTGATTTCTTTATTCAAGAGCTTTGAACAATTTTTCTTTGTATGCACTGGCTGACGGCAATAATAGCATGCCCCAATTAAACACTCTCCTTTATGAAAGCGGTTACACTTGGCGCATTTCGTCGAGTTAGCTTAGGACCAATTGTGAAGACCCTTTTTCCGGGCTTCCCAAAATGATCGGCAGTGATTTTCACCAGTAAATTGTAGTAAAGAGTACAAAAGAGTAACACAAAACTTTTTATTTCAATCATTTATTTATATACATGATCATACAGACGTTTACTCGAAATCTGCTAAAACTTTACAGTAATCTTCTGATCATAGTAATTTGTGACTCTCAGAACCTTCTTCGATTCCTTTATAGACGTTCAACCATACCTTCTCTAATTCTTCTGGTGCGAACTTCCGCTGTACATCTGAAGTTCCACCTGATATCTGAAAAAAAAATGAATCCGCCGAGGGTTAGTCATTAAAATATGACTAGGTGAGATAAATATTTCGTGAAATATAGTACATGCAAACAATGGAAATACTATCAATATGCATACAGTACAATGATGAATAATATCCTCCTCAAACCTGAAATCTTAATTACCCCTTAATTTGAGTTACATAAAATAGGAAATGCTCCGGTGATGCAAACATGAATTGGGCCCCGCCCCCGAAGGACGTAATTGTAGGCTCACCCCTACTGGTGAATCCATCAGTGGATGCCTCCACATCATTGGATTTGAAACTATCACATTTCCCCATGCAGAGTTTTAAATGAATTTTATCTTGTCATGAATAAGAGTTTATAATAAACTGATCCCCTCAAAAATAAATATATCGTTTTCATATTTTTCCTTTGCCCACATTTTATCACACAGCGATATCTTAATGAGTTAAACTCATATGCACAGACACTTGTGTATTTCATAAAATGCAACAAAATAGGAAAGTAAGTGAATAACTACTTCAAGAAATAAGAAACTCACTACAATTTTGTCTTTGTTTGCATTTCCGTCACGATTTCCTTGCGACACCATCCTCTGTTTTTGAAGTCTTGGGAACCACTGAAATTATACGCACGTTTATTGGGTTGCGTCACTTGGAATTTGTAGCGAAAAGTGCAAAAGATTTAGAAAGATTCGCAAAATTATCGGAAAACAAAAACGATAAATCTGAAAGGCCAAAATCTGATTTTATACGTAGCCGGACAGGTAGAAATATGTCTCGGAATGGGCTAAAAATCAGCCCGCGAATGGACTTCCCGTCCTCTGAAACGTAATTGTCCAGCAAGGTATAAAAGTTAACTTGGCTTACAACATAACTTCCCAACAATAAAACCAAAAATTAATCCAAATAGAGCACTTAAACTGAACCAGTCCAAGGAAAAGGCAGCAGTATAGCAACCAAAGGTGGCGGCAGCAAGCTTCCAGCACAGCTCAGCAAAATGGTAGAAGAGGCGGCAGTCTCAGAAGCACAGCTAGGGGCAGTGATGCAGCAAGACAGCAGAGAACAGCAGCTCGGCCGCAGCAAGACAGCAGAGAACAGCAGCTCGGCCGCAGCAAGACAGCAGAGAATAGCAGCTCGGACAGCAAGAAGAAGTAGAGAAGAGGGAGAGCAGGTGGATGAGGAGAGGCAGAAATTCACCCAATATTTAAAGAGGAGTAGGGGCGGTGAAGAGGCAAGAAGAAGCCAAATTGGAGTTGGTAACTCAGCGAGGTGTCACCACATGCATCCCAACATAATTTCAGCCAACACCAAGTGTCAAAACTCCACAACCAAGTGTCTAAACACAAGCACAAATTCAGTCAGCAACCATATCCAGCGCCAGCAAACACAACCAGCACATACCTCAGCCGGCTTATCCATATCCAACATTCAGCCAACACAGCCAGCCCACATAGCCAACACAGCAAGCACACATAGCCAAATAAGGCAGCCATCAATAATAATAAGCCCACTATTATATATATTCAGCCCACTAAACCAGCAAAGGTAACAAACCCCATGAAAGCCCACATAAAAAGGTAACCCAAACTCATCCAAAAATATCAAAATGATAAGCAAAACAAAAAAAACAAAACAAAATTCGTCAAAATATTGCGGCAAGATAAATGTGCCTTTTTCATCATTGGGGAGAGAAAAATAAATGAAATTCAGTGCGCGAAAAATGAGGGTGTTACAAATTTATATTATCTTTTCGGGGACGAAAAGATAACAATTGTGAAGACAGTATATATAATAGTGGGCGTATTATTATTGATGGCTGCCTTATTTGGCTATGTGTGCTGGCTGTGTTGGCTATGTGGGATGGCTGTGTTGGCTGAATGCTGGATATGGATAAGCCGGCTGAGGTATATGTTGGCTGTGTTGGCTGGCGTTGGATATGGTTGCTGGCTAAGTTTGGGCTTGTGTTTAGACACTTGGTTGTGGAGTTTTGACACTTGGTGTTGGCTGAAATTATGTTGGGATGCATGTGGTGACACCTCGCTGAGTTACCAACTCCAATTTGGCTTCTTCTTGCCTCTTCACCGCCCCTACTCTTTAAATATTGGGTGGATTTCTACATCTCCTCATCCACCTGCTCTCCCTCTTCTCTACTGCTTCTTGCTGGCCGAGCTGCTGTTCTCAGATGTCTTGCTGCGGCCGAGCTGTTGTTCTCTGCTGTCTTATTGCGGTCGAGCTGCTGTTCTCTGTTGTCTTGCTGCAGCACTGCCACTAGCTGTGCTCCCGAGACTGCTGCCTCTTCTACCATTTTGCTGAGCTGTGCTGGAAGCTTGCTGCTGCCACCTTTGGTTGCTATACTACTGCCTTTTCCTTGGACTGGTTCAGTTTAAGTGCTCTATTTGGATTAATTTTTGGTTTTATTGTTGGGAAGTTATGTTGTAAATCAAGTTAACCTTTATACCTTTCTGGACAATTACGTTTCAGAGGACGGGAAGTCCATTCGCGGGATGATTTTTAGCAAATTCCGAGGCATATTTCTAGCTGTCCGGCAACGTATAAAATCAGATTTTGGCCTTTCCGATATATCGTTTTTGTTTTCCGATAATTTTGCGAATCTTTCTAAAATCTTTTGCACTTTTCGCTACAAATTCGAAGTGACGCAACCCAATAAACGTGCGTATAATTTCAGTGGTTCCCAAGACTTCAAAAACAGAGGATGTCGTCACAAGGAAATCGCGACGGAAATGCAAACAAAGGCAAAGTTGTAGTGAGTTTCTTATTTAGAATATGTACATTTTTATTTTGTACGATATTGTTCTAAATTAAAGGCTCGCGGCATAATTAAATGTTCTTCCGGTACTTCTGGAGGAGGAATTGGAGCAGACGCTGGAGCAGGTATCGGTGCAGGTGCGGACGCTAAGGATTCAGCCATCATTTGATATAATTGTCGTTGCAGAGGAGGTTGTGAATTGATTTCTTTATTCAAGAGCTTTGAACAATTTTTCTTTGTATGCCCTGGCTGACGGCAATAATAGCATGCCCCAATTAAACATTCTCCTTTATGAAAGCGGTTACACTTGGCGCATTTCGTCGAGTTAGCTTGGGACGTAGTACTGGTTGATGGACCGGGTTGTATCGTCTTAGCAACATCTTTGCCTTGTGTTTCACTTGGACTTGGGATTTCTGTGGCTTTTCTCTTTCCACTATCTCGGTATTTCTGCGATTTGCTTTGATCGATTTCTACTAATCGAGCTCGCTCAACTAACTTTCCATATTCTAGGATATCCAGAGGTACAAGTAAATTGTGTATGTCGTCCTGCAGTCCTTGTTGAAATTGCCTGCAACGATCTTCCTCTGAGGCTACGAGAGAGTCGGCATAATATGCTAATTTTGAGAATTACATCTCGTATTGTAGAACTGTTTTTGTCCCTTGAACTAGTCGCAGGAATTGATCGTATAGGACTCTTTTCTCCGATCGCGGCACAAACCAATTCGTAAATTCCTGGATAAAATCTGGCCATGTTACCAGGTCAAGTCGGACAAATTTTGTGGCGACTAAGTTGTTCCACCAACGCTTTGCTATGCCTTCAAGTAAAAAGGACGTGAGTTCAATTTTCCGATGTTCTGGGCAGCGCATAACTTGGAAAATAGTTTCGATTCAGAGTATCCAATCTTCTGTTTCTAAGGGAGATAGGCCTCCTACAAAAGTTGGTGGTTTTAATTCCATAAATTGTTTCAGATTGAAATCCATTTGATGGCATTGGGGCGTCGGAGCTTCTACTCTTGGGGGAAGATTTGGAGGAAGATTCATCGGATGTTGTTGTGGTTGATGGGGTTGATGTTGTGGATTAGGATTTTCTTTGGGAAGTGTGGGTCCTAAAGTAGCTAACGTAGGAAAAGCAAACTTAAAAGCTTCTGCTATTGATAGCACGAAATCCGAAGGACGCCGATGTTGTTGATGTCTGTTGTCACTTTCCTCGGACCTGGTAGCTACTTGATGATCTTCTTGATTCTCCCGACGGCGTTGACTGCTGCGGCTAGAATAAACTTGAACGGGTTCCTATATACGAAGGTAATTTAATTAAATTAACTTTTGTGTTATATTTTCGTACTGCCTACGACCACACTGAGTGAAAATCAATCTCGCTCTGATACCAATTGTGAAGACCCTTTTTCCGGGCTTCCCAAAATGATCGGCAGTGATTTTCACCAGTGAATTGTAGTAAAGAGTACAAAAGAGTAACACAAAACTTTTTATTTCATTCCTTTATTTATGTACATGATCATACAGGTGTTTACTCGAAATCTGCTAAAAATTTACAGTAATCTTCTAAACATAGTAATTTGTGACTCTCAGAACTCTCTTCGATTCCTTTATATACGTTCAATCATACCTTCTTTAATTCTTCTGGTGCGAACTTCCACCGTACATCTGGAGTTCCACCTGATGTCTGAAAAAAAATGAATCCACCGAAGGTTAGTCATAAAAATATGGCTAAGTGAGATAAATATTTCGTGAAATGTAGTACATGCAAACAATGGAAATACTATCAATATACATACAGTACAATAATGAATAATATCATTTTCAAAGCTGAAATCTTAATTACCCCTTAATTTGAGTTACATAAAATAGGAAATGCTTCGGTGATGCAAACATGAATTGGGCCCCGCCCCCGAAGGACGTAATTGTAGGCTCACCCCTACTGGTGAATCCATCAGTGGATGCCTCCACATCATTGGATTTGAAACCATCACATTTCCCCATGCAGAGTTTTAAATGAATTTTATCTTCTCCTGAATAGGAGTTTATAATAAACTGATCCCCTCAGAAATAAATATATCGCTTTCATATTTTTCCTTTGCCCACATTTTATTTCACAGAGATATCTTAATGAGTTAAACTCATACGCACAGGCACTTGTGTATTTCATAAAATACAACAGAATAGGAAAGTAAGTGAATAGTTAATTCAAGAAATAAGAAACTCACTACAACTTTGCCTTTGTTTGCATTTCCGTCACGATTTCCTTGCGACGACATCCTCTGTTTTTGAAATCTTGGGAACCACTGAAATTATACGCACGTTTATTGGGTTGCGTCACTTGGAATTTGTAGCGAAAAGTGCACAAGATTTAGAAAGATTCGCAAAATTATCGGAAAACAAAAACGATAAATCGGAAAGGCCAAAATCTGATTTTATACGATGCCGGACAGCTAGAAATATGCCTCGGAATGGGCTAAAAATCAGCCCCCGAATGGACTTCCCGTCCTCTGAAACGTAATTGTCCAGCAAGGTATAAAAGTTAACTTGGCTTACAACATAACTTCCCAACAATAAAACCAAAAATTAATCCAAATAGAGCACTTAAACTGAACCAGTCCAAGGAAAAGGCAGCAGTATAGCAACCAAAGGTGGCGGCAGCAAGCTTACAGCACAGCTCAGCAAAATGGTAGAAGAGGCAGTAGTCTCGGGAGCACAACTAGGGGCAGTGCTGCAGCAAGACAGCAGAGAACGGCAGCTCGGCCGCAACAAGACAGCAGAGAACAGCAGCACGGCCGCAGCAAGACAGCAGAGAACAGCAGCTCGGCCAGCAAGAAGCAGTAGAGACGAGGGAGAGCAGGTGGATGAGGAGAGGCAGAAATCCACCCAATATTTAAAGAGGAGTAGGGGCGGTGAAGAGGCAAGAAGAAGCCAAATTGGAGTTGGTAACTCAGCGAGGTTTCACCACATGCATCCCAACATAATTTCAGCTAACACCAAGTGTCAAAACTCCACAACCAAGTGTCTAAACACAAGCCCAAACTCAGCCAACAACCATATCCAGCGCCAGCCAACACAGCCAGCACATACCTCAGCCGGCTTATCCATATCCAGCATTCAGCCAACACAGCCAGCCCACAGAGCCAACACAGTCAGCACACATAGCCAAATAAGGCAGCCATCAATAATAATAAGTCCACTATTATATATACTGTCTTCACAATTGTTATCTTTTCGTCCCCGAAAAGATAATATAAATTTGTAACACCCTCATTTTTCGCGCACTGAATTTCATTTATTTTTCTCTCCCCAATGATGAAAAAGGCACATTTATCTTGTCGCAATATTTTGACGAATTTTGTTTTGTTTTTTTGTTTTGCTTATCATTTTGATATTTTTGGATGAGTTTGGGTTACCTTTTTATGTGGGCTTTCATGGGGTTTGTTACCTTTGCTGGTTTAGTGGGCTGAATATATATAATAGTGGACTTATTATTATTGATGGTTGCCTTGTTTGGCTATGTGTGATGGCTGTGTTGGCTATGTGGGCTGGCTGTGTTGGCTGAATGCTGGATATGAATAAGCCGGCTGAGGTATGTGCTGGCTGTGTTGGCTGACGCTGGATATGGTTGCTGGCTGAGTTTGGGCTTGTGTTTAGATACTTGGTTGTGGAGTTTTGACACTTGGTGTTGGCTGAAATTATGTTGGGATGCATATGGTGACACCTCGCTGAGTTACCAACTCCAATTTGGCTTCTTCTTGCCTCTTCACCGCCCCTACTCCTCTTTAAATATTGGGTGGATTTTTGCCTCTCCTCATCCACCTGCTCTCCCTCTTCTCTACTGCTCCTTGCTGGCCGAGCTGCTATTCTCTGTTGTCTTGTTGCGGCAGAGCTGCTGTTCTCTGTTGTCTTGCTGCGGCCGAGCTGTTGTTCTCTGCTGTCTTCCTGCAGCACTGCCCCTAGCTGTGCTCCCGAGACTGCTGCCTCTTCTACCATTTTGCTGAGCTGTGCTTGAAGCTTGCTGCCGCCACCTTTGGTTGCTATATTGCTGCCTTTTTCTTGGACTGGTTCAGTTTAAGTGCTCTATTTGGATTAATTTTGGGTTTTATTGTTGGGAAGTTATGTTGTAAGCCAAGTTAACATTTATACCTTACTGGACAATTACGTTTCAGAGGACGGGAAGTCCATTCGGGGGCTGATTTTTAGCCCATTCCGAGACATATTTCTAGCTGTCCGGCAACGTATAAAATCAGATTTTGGCCTTTCGGATTTATCGTTTTTGTTTTCCGATAATTTTGCGAATCTTTCTAAATCTTTTGCACTTTCGCTACAAATTCCAAGTGCGCAACCCAATAAACGTGCGTATAATTTCAGTGGTTCCCAAGACTTCAAAAATAGAGGATGGCGTCGCAAGGAAATCGTGACGGAAATGCAAACAAACGCTAAGTTGTAGTGAGTTTCTTATTTCTTGAATTAGGTATTCACTTACTTCCTATTCTGTTGCATTTTCTGAAATACACAAGTGCATGCGCATATGAGTTTAACTCATTAAGATATCGCTGTGAGATAAAATGTGGGCAAGGGAAAAATATGAAAGCGATATATTTATTTCTGAGGAGATAAGTTTATTATAAACTCCTATTCATGACAAAATAAAATTCATTTAAAACTCCGCATGGGGAAATGTGATAGTTTCGAATCCAATGATGTGGAGGCATCCACAGATGGATTCACCAGTAGGGGTGAGTCTACAATTACGTCCTTCGGGGGCGGGGCTCAATTCATGTTTGCATGACTGGAGCATTTCCTATTTTATGTAACTCAAATTAAGGGGAAATTAAGATTTCAGCTTTGAGAATGATATTATTCATTATTGTACTATATGCATATTGATAGTATTTTCATTGTTTGCATGTAATATATTTCACGAAATATTTATCTCACCTAGCCATATTTTTATGACTAACCCTCAGTGGATTTTTTTTTTTTTCAGACATCAAGTGGAACTCCAGATGTACGGCGGAAGTTCGCACCAGAAGAATTAGAGAAGGTATAGTTGAACGTCTATAAAGGAATCGAAAAGGGTTCTGAGAGTCACAAATTAATATGTTCAGAATATTACTGTAAATTTTTAGCAGATTTCGAGTAAACGCCTGTATGATCATGTACATAAATAAAGGAATGAAATAAAAAGTTTTGTGTTACTCTTTTGTACTCTTTACTACAATTCACAGGTGAAAATCACTGTCGATCATTTTGGGAAGCCCGGAAAAAGGGTCTTCACAATTGGTATCAGAGCGAGGTTGATTTTCACTCGGTGTGGTCGTAGGCAGTACGAAAATATAACACAAAAGTTAATTTAATTAAATCACCTTCGTATATAGGAACTCGTTCAAGTTTATTCTAGCCGCCGCAGTCAACGCCGTCGGGAGAATCAAGAAGATCATCAAGCAGCTACCAGGTCCGAGGAAAGTAACAACGGGCATCAACAACATCGGCGTCCTTCGGATTTCGTGTTATCAATAGCAGAAGCTTTTAAGTTTGTTTTTCCTACGTTAGCTACTTTAGGACTCTCACTTCCCCAAGAAAATCCTAATCCACAACATCAACCCCATCAACCACAACATCCGATGAATCTTCCTCCAAATCTTCCCCCAAGAGTAGAAGCTCCGACGCCCCAATACCAGCAAATGGACTTCGATCTGAAACAATTTATAGAATTAAAACCACCAACTTTTGTAGGAGGCATATCTCCCTTAGAAACGGAAGATTGGATACTCTGAATCGAAACTATTTTCCAAGTTATGCGCAGTCCAGAAGATCGGAAAATTGAACTCGCGTCCTTTTTACTTGAAGGCGCAGCAAAGCGTTGGTGGAACAACTTAGTCGCCACAAAATTTGTCCGACTTGACCTGGTAACATGGCCAGATTTTATCCAGGAATTTACGAATTGGTTTGTGCCGCGATCGGAGAAAAGAGTCCTATACGATCAATTCATGCGACTAGTTCAAGGGACAAAAACAGTTCTACAATACGAGATGGAATTCTCAAAATTAGCATATTATGCCGACTCTCTCGTAGCCTCAGAGGAAGATCGTTGCAGGCAATTTCAACAAGAACTACAGGACGACATACGCAATTTACACGTACCTCTGAATATTCTAGAATATGGAAAGTTAGTTGAGCGAGCTCGATTAGTAGAAATCGATCAAAGCAAATCGCAGAAATATCGAGATAGTGGAAAGAGAAAAGCCACGAAAATCCCAACTCCAAGTGAAACACAAGGCAAGGATGTTGTTAAGACGATACAACCTGGTCCATCAACCAGTACTACATCCCAAGCTAACTCAACGAAATGCGCCAAGTGTAACCGCTTTCATAAAGGAGAATGTTTAATTGGGGCATGTTATTATTGCCGTCAGCCAGGGCATACAAAGAAAAATTGTCCAAAGCTCTTGAATAAAGAAATCAATTCACAACCTCCTCTGCAGCGACAATTATATCAAATGATGGTTGAATCCTTAGCGTCCGCACCTGCACCGATACCTGCTCCAGCGTCTGCTCCAATTCCTCCTCCAGAAGTACCGGAAGAACGTTTAATTATGCCGCGAGCCTTTAATTTAGAACAATATCGTAAAAAATAAAATGTACATATTGTAAATAAGAAACACACTACAGCTTTGCCTTTGTTTGCATTTACGTCACGATTTCCTTGCGACGTCATCCTCTGGTTTTGAAGTCTTGGGAACCACTGAAATTATACGCACGTTTATTGGGTTGCGTCACTTGGAATTTGTAGCGAAAAGTGCAAAAGATTTTAGAAAGATTCGCAAAATTATCGGAAAACAAAAACGATATATCGGAAAGGCCAAAATCTGATTTTATACGTTGTCGGATAGCTAGAAATATGCCTCGGAATGGGCTAAAAGCCCCAGAATGGACTTCCCGTCCTCTGAAACGTAATTGTCCAGCAAGGTATAAAGGTTAACTTGGCTTACAACATAACTTCCCAACAATAAAACCAAAAATTAATCCAAATAGAGCACTTAAACTGAATCAGTCCAAGGAAAAGACAGTAGTATAGCAACCAAAGGTGGCGGCAGCAAGCTTCCAGCACAGCTCTGCAAAATGGTAGAAGAGGCAGCATTTTCGGGAGCACAGTTAGGGGCAGTGCTGCAGCAAGACAGCAGAGAACAGCAGCTTGACCGCAGCAAGACAGCAGAGAACAGCAGCTCGACCGCAGCAAGACAGCAGAGAACAGCAGCTCGGCCAGCAAGAAGCAGTAGAGAAGAGGTAGAGCAGGTGGATGAGGAGAGGCAGAAATCCACCCAATATTTAAAGAGGAGTAGGAGCGGTGAAGAGGCAAGAAGAAGCCAAATTGGAGTTGGTAACAAAGCGAGGTGTCACCACATGCATCCAAACATAATTTCAGCCAACACCAAGTGTCAAAACTCCACAACCAAGTGTCTAAACACAAGCCCAAACTCAGACAGCAACCATATCCAGCGCCAGCCAACACAGCCAGAACATACCTCAGCTGGCTTATCCATATCCAGCATTCAGCCAACACAGCCAGCCCACATAGCCAACACAGCCAGCATACATAGCCAAATAAGGCAGCCATCAATAATAACAAGCCCACTATTATATATATTCAGTCCACTAAACCAGCAAAGGTAACAAACCCCATGAAAGCCCATATAAAAAGGTAACCCAAACTCAGCCAGCAACCATATCCAGCGCCAGCCAATACAGCCAGAACATACCTCAGCCGGCTTATCCATATCCAGCATTCAGCCAACACAGCCAGCCCACATAGCCAACACAGCCAGCATACATAGCCAAATAAGGCAGCCATCAGTAATAACAAGCCCACTATTATATATATTCAGTCCACTAAACCAGCAAAGGTAACAAACCCCATGAAAGCTCATATAAAAAGGTAACTCAAACTCATCCAAAAATATCAAAATGATAAGCAAAACAAAAAAAAAAACAAAACAAAATTCGTCAAAATATTAAGACAAGATAAATGTGCCTTTTTCATCATTGGGGAGAGAAAAATAAATGAAATTCAGTGCGCGAAAAATGAGGGTGTTACAATTCGTCCCTCCTAAAAGAAATTTTCGTCCCCGAAAAGATAATATAAATTTATAAGGTGTCTCTTCGGAGACATCTGATAAAAGTGGAACGATACAGAGAAGATTAGCATGGCCCCTGCGTAAGGATGACACACATAAATCGAAAAATCAACCCAAAACAGGTGAAAAATATCTGTTCTAAACAGTACCTAAAACAGCCATAAAGTAGTGATAAAACTGTCCTAAATTAATGATAATAAAGCCCTAAACCAGTGCTAAACAGGGCAAGAATCAGCCAGTGCTTACCGTGGAACAGAAGAGAGGAGCAAAGGGGGACTGTGCAGGAGTTTATCACAGCAAGGCTGGTCGGCGCAGCCAACCAACAGAGGCGGCACAGCAGTAAGAAGAAGACAGCAGCAGCCCTAGCAGAAGAAGAAGAAGGCAGCAGCAGCTCCGGCAGCAGTCCAGCAATAGTTTGGGGCAGCAGGGAAGAGAGAAAGTGGTTGGAGAAGGAGAAATCCACAAGTATTTAAAGAGGCATATGGGTGGTGAAGAGGCAAAAATGGACTTGTTAACTCAGCTAGGTGTCACCACATGCATCCCAAAACAAAATCAGCCAACAACCAAGTGTCAAGACACATACCAAGTGTCAAACCTCAACAACTAGTGTCAACATACCAGCCAACACACCATTTTCAGCTAGCACACAAATCCAGCCAGCACATATCTCTAGCCAACACACATATCCAGCCAACATACCTTAATTTCCAGCCAACCAACATAATACCAGCTAGCCCACCACCATTTCAGCCCATTACAAAGCCCAAAAGTACAAGGCCAGGCTACTTACAATTACTATTATCTTAACTAATTGTTATTGGCACCCCAAAATAAAATCAATTGAAACGAGAAAATGCGCAAAAACAATAAATCTCGAGAAAAAAATTATTGTACTGCCTTTTTCATCATCGGGGAAAAATAAATAAATTAAATTGCGAATTTTGGGTTGTCACAAATCTTCCCTACTAACGGAGTTTTCGTCCTCGAAAACTAACTTGATAACGTCACGAACAGGTTCCTATAGAAGAGAAGGAGTTTTAGTGGTTTATTTGTGTAATGTCTTTGTACGATCTGTGACACAATTTATTGAAAACCTCCCTCTGATATCAATTTGTAGAGACTCAAATCCTGGGCTCTTCAAAATTAAGCATCAGACAACAGTTTTGAATAAAAGAGTCACATGCACAATACAAAGAATATACACCAAGCTTTTATTGCCTTCTTTACATTATTTGTAGAGACCCAAATCCTGGGCTCTTCAAAATTAAGGATCGGACAACAGTTTTGAATAAAAGCGTCACATACACAATACAAAGAACATACACCAAGCTTTTATTGCCTTCATTACATTATTCGTTGCATGATTATTACAGGAAAACAATTAACATATGCTAGATAGACTTATTACAATAAATACACGTAAGTCCAGTACAACGAGCTCTGTGTCAATCCCGAGCTTCAATTATTGCCTTTGACAGTTTAGTTGCTAGGCTCCTGTGAGTTCCGCTTGGCGTTGGTCCTGCTGTCTAAAAAAAGTGTTCACTCTGGGTTAGTCATAAAAATTATGACTATGTGAGAACAGTATTTCGTGAAACAGTTATACATGCAAATAAAGAGGAATGATACCAATATGCATACAACACAATAAACTTAGTCAGTTGATTACCCTGAATACTAATTCATAAACTTTCACTTTAGTTACATAAAATGGGAAATGCTCCGGTGATGCATCTGAATTGGCCACCACCCACTTAAGGGCTTCTCACTTAAGGGCTTTCCGTAGGCTCACCCTTACGTGGTGAATCCATCCGTAGATTTCTCTACATCATAGGATTCGAAACCATCACATTTTCCCATGCCGAATTTTATTATTCTATTCTTGACGTATGCTTTAAATAAAACAAAAGGTATTTTTAATTGAAACAACCCTTCAGATACGTGTATCGCATTTAGTTTCCCCTGCACACATTAATTTCTAAGCGATATATATATATTATCGAGTCGGAACTCATATGCACAAGCAGTTTCTTTTAAAAGATAATAAATCAGAGATCGCAAATAATTGAATATCCATAATTTCAAAAAATAAAATACTCACTGAAGCTTTGCGCTTATCATTATCCTGAGACGTCATCCTTATTTGATAAATTCTTGTCTGCGAAAACCATTGTAATAGCATGCATTTTTAATTGGGTTGCGTCTCTTACAATATATAAGGGAAAAGTCGGAAAGCCAAATAATAAACCAGAAAACTCAAAATACTTTAACATGATCGTAGAAAATAATTTTAGTTCGAATACTTTGCTGGACAACCATAATTGTGCCTCGAAATGGGCTAAAACCAGCCCCCAAATGGACTTCTCGTCCTCTTAAACTGCTGTCCAGTAAAGCCAAACAAAATGGGTAAATCACCCCTTAAAAACTTGATGAAAAGTGGCTCAAAAAAACAGTCCTAAAATTCAGCCCCACAATTAAAATATAAACCGGTGAAAAATCAGCCCAAAACAGGTGAAAAATATCTGTCCTAAACAGTACCTAAAACAGCCATAAAATAGTGATAAAACTGTCCTAAATTAATGATAATAAAACCCTAAACCAGTGCTAAACAGGGCAAGAATCAGCCAGTGCTTATCGTGGAACAGAAGAGAGGAGCAAAGGGGGACTGTGCAGGAGTTTAGCACAGCAAGGCTGGTCGGCACAGCCAACCAACAGAGGCGGCACAGCAGTAAGAAGAAGAAGACAGCAGCAGCTCTAGAAGAAGAAGAAGACAGCATCAGCTCCGGCAGCAGTCCAGCAATAGTTTGGGGCAGCAGGGAAGAGAGAAAGTGGTTGGAGAAGGAGAAATCCACAAGTATTTAAAGAGGCATATGGGTGGTGAAGAGGCAAAAATGGACTTGTTAACTCAACTAGGTGTCACCACATGCATCCCAAAACAAAACCAGCCAACAGCCAAGTGTCAAGACACATACCAACTGTCAAACCTCAACAAGTGTCAACATACCAGCCGACACACCATTTCCAGCCAGCACACAAATCCAGCCATCACATATCTCTAGTCAGCACACATATCCAGCTAACATACCTTAATTTCCAGCCAACCAACATAATACCAGCTAGCCCACCACCATTTCAGCCCATTACAAAGCCCAAAAGTACAAGGCCAGCCTACTTACAATTACTATTATCTTAACTAATTGTTATTGGCACCCCAAAATAAAATCAATTGAAACGGGAAAATGCGCAAAAACAATAAATCTCGAGAAAAAAATTATCGTACTGCCTTTTTCATCATTGGGGAAAAATAAATAAATTAAATTGCGAATTTTGGATTGTCACAGTAGGACCCTGTTGAGTGGCGCATCTCTCTCAGAATATTTTTGGGCTGAGACAGTAAATACTGCATGTCATGTCCTCAACAGGGCCTCTATCACCAAAAGCCACAAGAACACTCCATATGAGATCTTGAAAGGCAGAAAACTAAATCTGGACTATCTCAGAATCTTTGGTAGTAAGTGTTATGTGCTCCATAACGAAAAGTCCTATGTGACTAAGTTTGTTGTCAAATCCTTTGATGGAATTTTTGTTGGGTACAACAATCATAGCAAAGCTTATAGGATATACAACATGAAAAGTCAAGTTGTAGAAGAGTCAATGCATGTAGTCTTTGATGAGTCTAGCATGATTAACAGGGTACTGTCAAGCTCCTCCTCCAGCCCTGCAGGTATAGAAAAGATGATGGATAATCTAACCATCAAAGAAGCAGAACCAGCTATCCAAAATGAAGTGGATATTCATGAAGGTCCACCAGACACACTTGGAGCAGATGAGGATCAGCAAAAAGCTGTTCCTGAAGCTGATGCAGAAAGAAGATTACCTCCAGCAATGAGGCATTTAAGAGACCATCAGCCTCACCAAATCATTGGTGCACCAAGTCATGGAGTAGTGACAAGAAGCAGAAATCTGAATACAGATATGCATGCAAGCTTCCTGTCACAAGTGGAGCCAAAGAAATTTGAAGAGACCAACATAAATCAATTCTGGATAGTGGCTATGCAAGAGGAACTGAAGCAGTTCAAAAGATGCAAAGTTTGGAAGCTAGTTCTCAGACCTCATGGACATAATGTCATTAGAGTCAAGTGGATTTACAGAAACAAACTTGATGAAAATGACATTATAATTAAGAACAAAGCAAGATTAGTATCTAAGAGGTATAGGCAGGAAGAAGACATTGATTTTGATCAAATCTTTGCTCATGTAGCAAGATTGGAGGCCATAAGATTGTTCCTGGCATATGCTGGACATAAGAGATTCAATGTCTACTATATGGATGTGAAGTCAGCATTCCGGAATGGTGACTTAAAAGAGAAAGTCTATGTTGAGCATCCTCGAGGTTTTGTAGTTCCTAACTCACCTGATTTTGTTTATAAACTTAGGAAAGCTCTATATGGACTAAAACAAACCCCCAGAGCATGATATGAGACTTTATCTAGCTTCCTCATTGAGAACAAATTCTCAAGAGGGAAGATAGACAAGACCTTATTCCTAAGAGAATCTAAGAGTAAGATCATCCTAATTCAGATCTATGTAGATGACATCATCTTTACATCTACTGATGACAACCTCTGCATGAAGTTTGTCAAACTTATGCATGAGAAGTTTGAGATGAGCAGTATGGATGAAATTAAGTTCTTCTTGGATCTCCAAGTAAGACAGACTGATGATGGCTTGTCCATATCCCAGTCTAAGTTGACTATGGAGTTAATAAATAAATTTGACATGAAAAATTCCTCCACCATGAGAACTCTCAGGGGATCAAGTATGTTCATATGCAAAGATGAGGCAAGGAAACCTGTTGATAGACTTTGTATAGGGGGATAATTGGTTCTCTTCTTTATCTAACTGCTAGTAGGTCAGACATCATGTATGCTACATGTGTTTGTGCAAAGTATCAGACTTGCCCCAAAGAATCTCATTACTCTGCTGCAAAGAGAATTCTGAGGTATCTTAAGGGCACACCAGATCTTGGCCTGTGGTACCCTAGGAATGAGGAATTTGAACTAACTGACTATTCAGAAGCAGACTTTGCAGGCTACAAAGAGGACAGGAATAGCACTTCTGGCACCTGCCAATTCCTACGAGGAAGACTAGTCTCATGGAGCAGCAAGAAGCAAACCAGTGTGACAATTTCAACTGCAGAGTCAGAGTACATCTCAGCAGGTAGCCGTTGTGCTCAGTTGTTGTGGATCCAACATCAGCTCCAGGACTACAACCTTCAGATAAGTAGAAGTCATTTATTTTGTGATTCTACTAGTGCTATTTCAATTGGTAGGAATCTTGTCTCCCATAGCAGAACTAAACACATAGAAATCAGATATCATTTCATTAGGGAGCATGTGAAATATGAAGATATTAACCTTGAGTTTGTCCCAACCGACAAGCAAGTGGGTGACATCTTCACTAAGCCACTAGATGAAGCTGTTAGCATTATTAGCATTTATGTATTTTTATCCTTTGTTTGTCCTCTATATATAGAGGACCCCTTTAATGAAATGATAAGTTTTTCTCCTTCAACACGGTATCAGAGCCAGGTTGATTTCCCGTGCACTAAATTCCAGCTACGTCCTCTGCTCGCCAGCCCGCTCGCGTCTCCCGCTCGCGTCTCCCGCTCGCGCCTGCGCCAGCGCCCGCTCGCTCGCCCGCTCGTGTCCTCCGCTCTCCCGCTCGCGTCTCCCGCCCGCGCCAGCGTCCTCTTGCGTCTCCCGCTAGCGCCTGCGCCTGCGCCCGCTCGCATCTACCACTCGTCGTCCAGTCCAGTTGTCTGCGCCCTCTTCTGCTCCTCTCCACCTTTTTAATGGCGCCGGAATAGTGCTCTTGCTTCCTCCGGCGCCTCCTGCCCTTGTGATGCTTGGATGGTTGGTTCCATTTGCCTCTTGATGCCCTAATTTCTTGGGTTTCCTCCCTTTCTGGATTTCTATTCCGGCTTGATCTTTCTCTCAGGATTTTTATTCCTGTGCTATGGGATCTAGTGGAGCAGATTCTCTCTCTCCCTCTACCGGTGGTACTCCGGCCCCTCTTTCTGTTGGTCCTCCTTCGTCGGTCTTCTACCGTGGAACCACCGATCACAATACCTCTCAGATAACTACTATCCGACTTGATGAATCCAATTATCTCTCATGGTCCCGTTCTATTACCATGGCGCTTAAAAGTCGGCGTCTCTTTGGCTATGTCTCCGGCCACATGCCGGAACCTGATAGGACTTCTCCTGAATGGCCGCAGTGGGAATCCGAGAATTCTTTGCTCATGTATTGGCTGACCAACTCGATGCAAGAGTCCATTGCCCGCAACTATCTTTTTTTTGACAGTGCTCCTGATATTTGGTGTCGTGCAGAGTCTACATACTCTCGCCGCGGCAATGCTGCTCAGAACTTTCAGCTTCGCCGCCAGATCAGCTTACTTCGTCAGGGTGACTGTCCTCCTTCAGCGTATTACTTAGAGTTCACTCAGATTTATTAAAAGTATGATCATTTTGATCCTCTTGTCTTTGTTAGTCTTGTTGATGAGGCGATGGTTCGGGTCAGGGATGACCGCAATCGCATATTTGAGTTCCTTCATGGCTTGCACCGCAACTTTGATCAGATCAGTGTTCAGATTCTGGGGCGACTGCCGATCCCTTCTCTTTCTGAGGTCTATAGCATCGTGCAGCAGGAGTTTGATCGTCGTCAGACCCTTCTTCCGGACCCTGTGCCAGAGGGCTCTGCTCTGGCTGCTACCATCCCCTCCTTTCTTGGCACTCGTCCATCCCGGGATCCCAGGTCGAGGAGCTCAGATAAGGATCATCTCCTCTGTGATTACTGTGGCAAGAGTCGCCACACTCGGGATACCTGCTTCAAGCTTCATGGGTTCCCTGCCCCGAGAGGGGGTGCCCTGCCTCGTGGAGGTCGTGGTTCTGGACGCTCCTCGGGTCGTCATGTTGTCTCCCGTGCGGCCCATCTTACTGACGTTACTGTCAATGTTTCTCCTGGCTACTCTAGTACTGATGCCCCTGCCACCCTTGGTGCTTTTACTGCGGATGAGGTGCTTGCTCTTCGACGCCTGATGCATGGTCTTTCTACGGAGCCTTATGCCTCTTCCTCCTACGCTCATACGGGACTGCCAAGTGCTCACTCTGTTGTTTCTTCTTCATCCACTCAATGGGTCATTGACTCTGGGGCCACGGATCACATGACCGGGTCCTCTACAGGTTTTGTCTCTTATACTCCTCTTTCTGGGCGTGATAAGGTGAGCATTGCTGATGGTTCTCTTTCCTCCATTGCTGGCAAGGGAACCATCCCCTGCTCCTCCCTCACCTTGTCATATGTTCTTCACATGCCCTCCTTTACTCGTAATCTCCTTTCAATTAGTCATTTGACCAACTCCATGCATTGCTCTGTGACATTTCTTCCGTCTTCTTGTGTGTTTCAGGACCTGACGACGGGGAAGGTGATTGGCTCTGGTAGCATGGTGAATGGACTCTATGTGCTTGACTCTGGCGCTGCTTCCTCTACTCTAGCTCTTCATTCCAGCACTGTTTGGTTGACAACGGAAGCTCCGTCAACGTCGTTTTCAAGAAGGCGTTTGACGAGATGAAGGTAGAGCCAAGGAGGGTGTTGGCCTCGGACGGACCCCTGTTCGGATTTTCAGGAGAAAGGAAGGAGGTCGAAGGTGGAGTAGGACTCCAAGTAAAGTTGGGAGGGGCTTCAAAGAACTGCCGGTTCGTCATTGTTGACGCTCCAAGCAGCTACAACGACATCTTCGGAAGGCCCCTCATCAGCGCCTTCCGTTGCGTGTCATCTTCCTTCCACCAATGCCTCAAGTTCAGCTCCGGAGGGATCCAGGTCAGAGTCAAGGGAGACTCCAGGATGGCAAGACAGTGCTACGTCACGGCCGTCAACACCATCACTTGGTTGGTCAGGGCGGAGGAGATGGAAAGGATCATGGAAAGCCTGAGCAGGATGGAAGTGTCCGGCGAGAAGGAGGCGGATGACGACCACCGGGCCCAGACCCCCTGAGGAAGCCTCGCTCCGACAGAATCTTGTATGTATCTTATGTTGTAATGAGTCCAACCCCCGACCAACTGAGTCGGGGGGTCATGTAACTCATATTTTCCCCGTTTGAGGATGTAGGATTTGGTAATGTTTGATTGAGATGCCTAGTCCTTTTGCTCCGAGACGGTCCCGCTGCCCAGGCTCTCACTAGCTGCGCAGGCCCGGTGGTAGCTCTCGTGGATGCCTAGTTGTCTCACCTCGAGATGGATTCCGCTGTCAGGCTCTCACCTAGCTGGCAGGGCAGGTTGATCTCTCGGAGGGTGGGGTAGGTCTCACCTCGAGATGGATTCCGCTGTCAAGCTCTCACCTAGCTGGCAGGGCAGGTTGATCTCTCGGAGGGTGGGGTAGGTCTCACCTCGAGATGGATTCTGCTGTCAGGTTCTCACCTACCTGGCAGGGAGGTTGATCTCTCGGAGGGTGGGTAGGTCTCACCTTGAGATGGATTCCGCTGCAAGGCTCTCACCTAGCTGGCAGGGCAGGTTGATCTCTCGGAGGGTGGGGTAGGTCTCACCTCGAGATGGATTCCGCTGTCAGGCTCTCACCTAGCTGGCAGGGCAGGTTGATCTCTCGGAGGGTGGGGTAGGTCTCACCTCGAGATGGATTCCGCTGTCAGGCTCTCACCTAGCTGGCAGGGCAGGTTGATCTCTCGGAGGGTGGGGTAGGTCTCAACTCGAGATGGATTCCGCTGCCAGGCTCTCACCTAGCTGGCAGGGCAGGTTGATCTCTCGGAGGGTGGGGTAGGTCTCACCTCGAGATGGATTCCGCTGCCAGGCTCTCACCTAGCTGGCAGGGCAGGCTGACCTCTCGGAGGGTGGGTAGGTCTCACCTCGAGGTGGTTTCCGCTGTCAGGCTCTCACTAGTTGGTAGGGCAGGCGTGCCTCTTGTGGATGCCCAGTATTTTTTATCCGGAGGGGGTCTCGCCACCCAGGCTCCCATAGCTGGCATGACAGGTTGACCCCTCCGGGGGGTGAAGTATTTTTTACCCGGAGGGGGTCTCGCCACCCAGGCTCCCATAGCTAGCATGGCAGGTTGACCCCTCCGGGGGGTGAAGTATTTTTTACCCAGAGGGGGTCTCGTCACCTAGGCTCCCATCAGGTGGCATGACAAGTTGACTCCTCGGAGAGGCGCACAAGAAAATTACACTCAGCGAATACGTTGGGTTGGACGTTTCTTTCCGAGCTTGTGTCAACCTCGAAAAGAGCGGGGATTGTGTACAACCCCGTATTCGCAAATTTTGGATTTTAAGTTTTTGAAGTGGTTTGAGCTCCTGGTGGCCAATTTTGGCCTAACCCTTGAAATATACTAGTAGGGGGAGGAAAAATCTGCCTCCCCCCAGTGGCCCTCTTTTGGGGGGCAGGTGCGACAAGTTGGCTAGCATCCGCCCCGTCCTGATAAGTGCGAGGTGGGAGCGGCGGGACCGGCCTGGGGCCGAAGTCTCGCCCCTGCCCCTTCCAGCTTGGCGGCCTGGCGGGTCGAGACCGGCCGGGGGCCGGGGTCTCGCCCCTGCCCTCTCCTGCTTGGCGGCCTGGCAGGGCGAGACCGGTCGGGGGCCGGGGTCTCGCCCCTGCCACTTCCTGCCTGGTGGCCTGGCGGGGCGAGACCGAACGGGGGCCGGGGTCTCGCCCCTGCCCTCTCCTGCTTGGCGGCCTGGCGGGGGCGAGACCGGCCGAGGGCCGGGGTCTCGCCCCTGCCCTCTCCTGCTTGGCGGCCTGGCGGGGCGAGACCGGCCGGGGCCGGGGTCTCGCCCCTGCCCTCTCCTGCTTGGCGGCCTGGCGGGGCGAGACCGGTCGGGGGTCGGCGGGGCGAGACTGGCCGGGGACCGGGGTCTCGCCCCTGCCCTCTCCTGCTTGGCGGCCTGGCGGGGCAAGACCTGCCGGGGGCCGGGGTCTCGCCCCTGCCCTCTCCTGCTTGGCGGCCTGGCGGAGCGAGACCGGCCGGGGGTCGGGGTCTCGCCCCTGCCCTCTCCTGCCTGGCGGCCTGGCGGGGCGAGACCGGCCGGGGGCCGGGGTCTCGCCCCTGCCCCTTCCTGCCTGGCGGCCTGGCGGGGCGAGACCGGCCGGGGGCCGGGGTCTCGCCCCTGCCCTCTCCTGCCTGGCGGGGCGAGACCGGCCGGGGGCCGGGGTCTCGCCCCTGCCCTCTCCTGCTTGGCGGCCTGGCGGGGCGAGACCGGTCGGGGGCCGGGGTCTCGCCCCTGCCCCTTCCTACCTGGCGGCTTGGCGGGGGAGACCGGCCAGAGGCCGGGGTCTCGCCCTTGCCCCCCCTGCTTTTACCGTCCTGCCCTCGGGGGGGGGGGGGGGGGGGGGGGGGGGGGGGGAATTACCCTTTTACCCCCCGGCGTGGCTGTTTTCTATTAGCCCAAAGTCTTTTGTCGTAAGGGCATTTCGGACATTTTGGTGCATGGGTTTTGGAAAACTATAAATAGACCCTTAGGGGTGCCTTGGAGAGCATCATTTCTTCATTCTCTCTTCATCCTTCAAGGCACCCTAGCACAAGCATTGGCTAGGGAGGGGGAGACCTCAAAGGTCTTTCGGGTGTGAGGTGGGACCTCCGCGCTAGAGCCGAGGGTCTGTTTCTAGCTTCTTGATCTTTGGTCCGTGACGTTCCTCCGGGTGTAGTAGGTGTGAGGTCACCCCTTTCTAGGAACCCCGAACTCCACAGAGGTCATTTTTGGCTTCAACACTCTCATACTTTTCAGCATGTATATAATGATTTTCTTCAGTATATAATGAGGTTGTTTCTCTCAAAATTGAACATTTCTGGGAAAAGGGACCTTCATTTATGAAAACACGCACTAAAAAGGGTATTTTTATCAGAAAATTTGAGAATTCTGGACATGGAAATCAGATAGAAAACCTCTCTTCACAATTGGTAACAGATCTCACCATGTATGACAGAGCAAAAGCATGAAAACTGCACACTCTAAACAAAATCCATCCCAAGACAAGAAAAATATGAGAACTTTGGCTAAATTCACAGGAAAGCCATACTGCCGCACGGATAAAATATCTCATGCTTTCCTGTGAATGCCAGAGAAATTTGGCATATTTTCCATTTGAAACCCTAATCAAATTGGCAATGATTCACAAAACCCCCCTCAAAAAGTGAACACAACCCCCCCCCCCCTCAAAAAGTGATTCAGAAAAAAGAAGAAGAAGATGAGAAGAAGAAGAAGAAGAAAAAGCATGGCGCCTGACTTCAGAGAAAAAGCAGCAGTTCTCACCGAGATGTGCAGTTCTTCAGAATTTGGCCTTCGTCGGAACTGCGCCCGAAGCTGGGTCTTGCTTCGGGAGGAAATCGTCGAGGAGGAAGAAGGCGGAGGGTTGCCGAAGATGTCGGGACGGAACTGCGGAAGAAGATGTTGTGGGGTCGGGGAAGAGCTGCGGCGCGATGGGGATGGAGCCCTAGGTATAAAGGAGCGGATAATTATAAACGTTGTTTTCTTCTTAGGGTGCGTCGAGGAGGTCAAGGCGGTTGAGCCCTAGGTATAAAGGAGCGGATAATTATAAACGCCGTTTTGAGCTTTTGTTTACCAAACAGAGCTTATGATCAAAACAGCGTTTTTAGGCTGCCGCACCGGAGGCAATAAGCTTTCTCAAACGCACCCTAAGTATACATCAGAAAGAGAAAAAAACTTCCTAACATGGGGAATATGCCTTCCTTTTTGACCCAGATATGTTTGTAAATTTTTGAGGACGAAAATTCTTATTAGGTGGGGAGGTTCGTAACATTCGTAATTTGATACGAAAATGAAATTTAATTACAGGGCCCGATCGTGAGAGAATTTGACCGAGCAAGAATCATGGTGATATACGACTTTGTCGCGATTAATTGTTGTGTGTTAATGTACAATCTAATCGAAGTTATTGGAATTGCTTTTAGGCGAAATTGAGGCGTTGCAAAAGTTGTATTCGTTTGAATCTAGGGAATAAGTAGTACTGCCTTAATTGAATTCTAGTGGGATTCTCATCTCATGGAAAAAATAGTATAATAGGCCAATCCACGATTTCAGCCCCCACGGTTTCCTTAACCACATTTATTCACGTTTTTCCCTTTCCAGGCGCTCGATAGAAGTCGTAACCTCCGACTCAATTACCTTATTGTATCATATGGTTTTTTTTAAAATGGAGCCCTAATTTCTTCCTTCCCACTAGCGTATGCTCTCGATGTCGGTGTCTCACCCTGCTTTGCAGACGACTTCTGCGAGTTTCCCGACTCTCGCTTACATTGTTCCTTTCTCTTTTGACCTAATGAAGATATTGAAGACTTCCATTGGTTATCATTTCCTCAAATCTAGAAGTCGAGGATCTCTCCCTTCCCCGGTAGCCCTACTGTTGTCGAGATTTACTAGTCACGATCACCTTCCTCTATCAAAAATATATTTTTTAAGGGTAATGTTAATTCCCTTTGGGAATTTCAAATTT
This sequence comes from Platanthera guangdongensis, assembly GCA_039583875.1. Lineage (NCBI taxonomy): Eukaryota > Viridiplantae > Streptophyta > Magnoliopsida > Asparagales > Orchidaceae > Platanthera > Platanthera guangdongensis. Next base: position 158,345,532 of record CM077167.1, read on the forward strand.
TAGGTGTATGTGGTTGTCTTTCAGAATTTTTGGTTAAGTCCTACCTTAATTAATGCCTCTTTTGAGTGAGCGCCGGAAGTGCGAATTTCTGATTTAAGCGTAGTCGTCCCCGTTGTAGAAATCTTTATCCTCCACTATTAGAGGAGTGGTCCCGCAAGGGGAATTGGGGTAAGAGAGCTCGTGGTAAATCAAAAATAATTTTTACATGTCCCTCGAAGTAACTTTGACATCTATGTCGCCGCATCTTGTGTACGAACGCCACAATACCTCTGTAAAAAATTCGACTTCTTTTAGTTAAACATATCATATTGTTTTTAATTCATGTTTTACTATGTCAGCATACGTACTTGGAAGTTACAAATTTCTATAATGAGAACCAAGTTAAAGGGGTAGACACATTTAGGCTAAATTATCAGATTCAGTCACATGAAAATCCTTAACCTAGCGTATTTAACTAGAACGTTACCCCTCTATGAGTGTCTCACTGAGCACTAGTCTAGATCAATTCAGAAGATGGCGAGAGAAGTTCACCACTTCACCCACATATTTTTGGTGGAGGAACACTACCGTGTTCATAGGGCCAGTAGGCCACCACATGAGTTTCAAGCTTAGGGTCGACGATCCTTTTTTACAGATATGGAACTCCTCGGATAGGAGTCTGTGTTCCACTTGAGGGATATTCAGTTCAAGGCACCATCAAGTTTGCCACTCAGACTATAATTTTAAGTTATGTGCGTGATCGTCATTAATAACAAAATTTAATAAGACAATCATAAAACATACTAGTACTTACAACAGACATATTCAAAAACTACATAAATCTTAAACCGCAGATATCAGAAAATGAGACAGAACTCATAATGTCAAATACATGAATAGAACAAGAGTGTGAAATGATAAGATAAATAGTACTCAAAGTTACGTATTTTTTATATAAAGGGTTTGTTTTTTTAGTGTTGTTGGGTGGAATAGTTTTTCTTACTATTCAGTGGACCTAACCTAGTAGAACTTGTTTTTACAGGGGTCTCAGATCATGGGTTTTGCATAGGATAGGCGGTGTGGTCTTCACAACCGTTAGTTCTCTTCAGTTGTACTAGACTATTCCAGATTTTTAGTGTTTCAGTTTCATAGTATATTTTCAGTTCTAGATGGCTCTGTGAATTCAGAAGTTGAGGTACACTCATACCCTTAGTTTTTCTTACTTTACTTTCAGGGTAAGTTTTCTTATAGGACTTTTAATTGTCTGTTTTATATCAGTTTTAATATCGTTGCTTAGTTTACTTCTGTATTGTGGGACCCGGCCGGACTACTGGTCTGTTGTTAAACTAGATTGGGGTGTTGCAATTGGTATCAGAATCAGGTTTAAGATCACATGACCCGGAAAATTCACAGAGCCTTAGCTTTTCATCTGAATCATTTCTTGGATGTTAGAGTCGTAATCATTATCCATAAGTCTATGTGCTGACAATACGAGATGTATTCCATTGCTAAGTTCAGCATGGAAATTTAATGGATGTTTAATTCTTTGGTATCGTCTAATCCATCAGAATCAGAGGTGATTATTGATAAAATCACGACTTTGCCACCCTTTACCTAAGATTCTCCCAAGTGCATTTCTTAAATTCTTTGTACATCATATGACAATCATAGATCATCTCAATGTGTCGCAAGAGGTAGGTTCCCCCTTAGATTAGTATGTTCCCTCATACAAGTTTCTTTTTAGTAAAAGAACCTCAAGTTAGTGCATGAGGTCAAGAGAGTATCTTGGGTAAGGACGAGTTCTTGCGCTTATCGCATTATGCAAAAGATTCATTTAAAGAGATCGGAATTCTTTAAAGAAAACGATCACTCTACTTATGATAGTACATATTCAGCAAGATTATTTATTGCCCTAAACCATATACATGAAAAAGGTTTATTATTATTTTTAATGTTGCTGGGAGGAGTTGTATTTCTTACTCAAAGTTACCCTAAACCCTGACCTATTGAAACTTGTTTTTGCAGCGGTCTCAGGTCAGGGGTTTCTCATAGGATAGGCGGTGCGGACTTCACCGTCGTTAGTTCTCTTCGGTTGTACCAGACTATTCCAGATTTTCAGTGTTTCAGTTTCATATTATATTTTCAGTTCTACATGGCTCTGTGAATTCAGAAGTTGAGGTACACTCATACCATTAGTTTTTACTCTAATTTTGTTGTAAGTTTTCTTTTAGAACTTTTAATTATGTCTATTTTGTATCAGCTTTAATATTGTTGTTTAGTTTACTTCTTATCGCAGGGCCAGGTCGGACTGCTAATTTGTTGTTAAACTAGGTCGGGTGTTGATTAATTTACTTTTTATCGCATGACCCGGCCGGACTGCTAATTTGTTGTTAAACTAGGTTGGGTGTTACAAGACACTCCACCTGTAGTGCATGCAGTTGGCTCATCAATGTAGCTACAATGTCAGGTAGATATAAATTTAAACAATTCCTAGAGTTAAAACCACCTGCTTTTTGTGGTGGCTTATTCCCTAGAGACTCAAGGCTGGATTACAATTATTGTAATGAGTTTTCATGTTATATGTTGCCCGGAAGACAAAAAGGTAGATTTAGCCACATTTTCTAAGACTGGTGCAGGGAAAATGATCAGTGCTCAGAAATGAGGCTAAGTTTTCAAATTTGACTTATTATGCCGGCTTTTTGGTGGCAACTGAAGCAGATCAATGTCTCTACATTACAAGAAGGCCTTCGAGATAACATGTATGTATCTGGTGTCCTTCTGCATTACAGATTATGAAACTCTCGTGGAGAAAGCCTGTTTAATTGAAATTGATCTATATAAAACGCAAAAGATAAAGGAGTTCATAAAGAAGAGATCGTTTAAGGACTATACAAAGAAGACTCAGGAAGAACATGGGAACCTCGACGGAAAAAGAAGTTGTCTCAGTATCCTCTGCCTGTAATGAGTGGTAGTATGATTAAACCAATGTCAGGCAAGTGTGAGAAATGTGGGAAGGTGCATAAAGGGCAATGCTTAATCGACACAAGTATTTGTTATCTTTGTCGCTAACCTGGGCATCGACAAAAATGAATGTCCTCGGACATAGATGAAAGAAGGAAGTTCTAAGGATACCATGCACCGCAATCGCAAAAAATGTATCTACTGGAGGGCAACTAAAGAAAGTGAATCCACTGCCTATGCTCCAGCGCTAACAGAAGAAAGATGAATCCAGCCTCAATTATTTAACTTAGTGATGCAAGAAGCTAAAGCGGGTGATATAATATTTACATGCATAATCTATGTTTATGATCAACTGGTGAATTTTATTTGACACAGATGCAAGTCATTATTTTATTTTGCCATATATTCATGATTCTTTACAAGGAACACTCTATCAAACAAATGACACACTAAATATAACAATGCCAAATAATCATGGCATGACAACACAAATGTGAGCTCAAGTTCAATTCTACATCAACGATAAATAAATGGAAGTGGATTTGGCGATGTGCAACCTAGTGTATATGATATTATATTGGGTATGGATTGGCTATCGAGGCATGAAGTTGTGATCAATTGTAAGACAAAGAAAGTTACTATTAAACGACTGGATAAGAGCCTTGTGGTGTTTAGAGGATTGTCAGAAGCTTCAAAGACGTTGATCTCCGTCATGTAAGCACTGAAGAAAATAAGGAAAGGTTGTGAAACAATGCTAGTGATGATTAAGAGTACAAGGGAAGAAAAAACAAAAAATACTTTGGTACTAGTCGTTCGAGATTTTCTCAAGGTGTTTCAAAAAGATCTATCGGGATTGCCTTCAATTAGAGAAGTAGCGATCGAGATCAATCTAATTGAAGAACCAACAACGATAACAAAGGTACCTTATCATATGGCGCCAAATGAATTGGTAGAGTTGAAATGCCAATTGCACGAGCTACTAGATAAGAACTTCATTCGTCCAAGTTCATCGTCGTGGGGAGCTTGGGTACTATTTGTAAAGAAGAAAGATGTAACGCTTCAGTTTTGTGTTGATTATAAGGAGTTGAACAAGCTAACAGCGAGGAAAAATATCCTCTCCCTTACATTGAAGGCTTATTTGATCAGTTAGTGGATGTGGAATACCAACAACAAACAACAACACCCATGTCTTTATCCACTATAGTGGGGGTCAGCTATATGGATCCATTGTCGCCATTGTGCCTTATCTTTAGTCATAATCTCATTAATGCCTAAGTACATCATGTCTTTCCTTATAGTTTTATTCCAAGTCTTTATTGGTCTACCCTCCCCTGTTTAGCATGCCTAGTGACCAAACACTCTCACAAAGCCTAATAGGTGCACGTGTCCAAAACCATCTTAAACGAGCTTTTCGCATTTTCTCTGCAACTAGTGTCACTCGTGACTTATCCCGGATACATTCATTCCTAATTCTATCCAGTATCATGTGTCCACACATCCACCTAAGCATTCTTATCTTCGCAACTCCCATTTTTTGTTCATGTACACAATCCACTGCCCAACACTGAGAACCATAAAGCATTGTTGGTCTAATTGCAGTACGCTAAAACATATCTTGAAGTTTTAATGGTTTAATTGCATTCCCATTGTTAGTGGGTGCGGAAGTATTTTTGAATATTGATCTTCGGTCAGGCTATTATCAATTAAGAATAAAAAAAGAAGATATTTATAAAACAACCTTCTACATCAGGTGCGACCATTTTGAATTTGTTGTAATAACTGTTGGACTAACAAATGCACCTGCAGAATTTATGGATCTCCAGAATAGATTATTCAAGGAATATCATGATAGATTTGAAATTATATTCATTGATGATATTTTGATATACTCAAAATCAGAGAAAGAACATATACAATATTTGAAAATGGATTTGCAGACATTGAAGGATCATCAATTGTATGATAAATTTTTGAAGTACGAATTTTGGTTGAAGTATCATTTTTGGGGCTTGTAATTAATGAGCAAGGTTTGTCTGGAGATCCTGCAAAGATTGAAGCTATTATGAAGTGGCCACGACCCACTACAGTGATTGAAGTGAGACTTTTTCTAGGTTTGGCTGGTTATTACAGGAAGTCCGTTAAAGACTTTTCCAAGATTGTGTTATGCCCCAAACATAACTCAATTTTTTGGGCGTACATACGCTCGCAGGCGGAAGAGGAAGACAGACGGCAACGGGGCTGAATCATCTGATTCAGCTCCTACTCTCTAATTCGGCAGTTTGGGGGGCTGAACCACCCCGGTTCAGCCCCGCTTGGGAGGGGCCGTCCGGCCCCTCTTGGCCCGGGAATATATATACCCGGGTCTCTTCGTGTGGAGCCATGCAAGAGTATTTTCCAGGTATTTTCTTTCTCCCTCCTTCATAACCCTAATCCCTCTTTAGCTTTCTTCTTAGCCTCCACTTCTCTAGTTCTCTCCTAACATTTGGTATCAAAGCATTCGCTTCTCCACCATGGTTACCACCCGCACGCAAGAGGAAATCACTCGGCTGGGAATCCTAGAAGAAAACTATGTCAGCTTGACGGACTCGGTGGCTGCCATCGAGGAGGAAATGAGGGCTTCTACGAAGCGATTGGAAAAACGGATTGACGCCCGGATGTAGGAAATCAAGGCACTGTTAGCGCACAATTTGAAGGGGAAGGCGACGGTGCACGAAGAGGCCGATGGATTACAAAATCAGGTCGTCGAGACCTATGCATCGCAATACCCCGGTCCGCAAGAAGGGGAAATAGTCGGTCGGCCGATCCAGCGCATACAGGAGCGGGATCGAGCAGATCGGGAGTCGGCGCGATCAGCAGCACCGCGTCGACATGGGGTAACCACTTCGCCTAGGGCTGGATCGACCCCGATCCGACGGCGTACGTCGGCACGGGTCACCCGCCCTGGGCGTGGAACGACGGCGAGCAGGGGGACTACGACATGGGCCGTCCGCTATGGATACAGCTCGGCGGGGAGCAAGGAGAAGCCGGAAGGGTTCCAGGAGGTCTTATGGGAGGGGCGGGGAGTATCTTGCCTCCACCGTGTGGCGTCGGGCCTTCGGGAGGCTACGGAGCCAGGGCTCCTTGGGCTGGCCAGCTATTTCAGGGCTACCCGAGCGCCAACACCAGTCCAATGGAGCCGAGACGACCGACATGGAATGGGCAAGGCAACAACGGCCAAGCCACTCTGAGAGCGTACATGCCTCCTAAGCTAACGCGCATGAATTTTCCAAGGTTCAACGGAGGGGAGGGACGCTTTAGAGTGGGTACAGAAGGCCGAGCTCTTTTTCAGTTATCAGGAGTTGGCAGAGGGAAATGGGTGCAGCTAACATCTTTTCACTTGGAGGACGACGCATTTCAGTGGACGCAACAGTGGTTTCTGAGGGGCAATGATTATGTGTCTTGTATTGATTTCGTGGAAGGCTTCACCGCCAGATTCGGGCCACTGGAGTATGACTTTGAGGCCCTACTACAGAAGTTGCGACGGAAGGAAACCGTGATGGAGTCTCGGACCGAATTCGAGAAATTGGCAAATCGGGTCCACTGGAAAGAGAAGACGTTGCTCATCTGATTTGTCATGGGACTGAAGGAGCACTTCGTGATGAGGTTCGGGACTATATGCCCTGCAGTCTGAATCATGCCATCAGCTTGTCCCGCATACAGGAAGAGCGCTGCAACCGGCAGCGGACGCGCACCGTGGGGAAGCCCACAACTACCCAGGCAGTTGTATGGAGAGAGACGTCGGCGGCCAACAAGCCAAGTGTAACATGACTATTGTGGGCCAAGCTACAGGCAATGAAAGAAAAGGGTATATGTTTCAATTGCGATGAGAAGTTTGCGCATGGACACAAATGCCAGAAAATACAGGTTTTTATGTTACATTAGGATGCTGATGACGAGGTCGTACTCGGGGCACAGTCGGAGGAGGCCTTGGACTTGATCGAGCTCAGTGTTTCCATACAGGTAATGGAGGGATGCAACACCCCCCTCGCAATGTGGATTGGGGGAAAGCTTAGTCAGGAGAAGGTAACGATTTTGGTGGATAGTGGGAGAACCCACAACTTCATTCATCCTGATGTGGCACAACGGGTGGGGCATGTGATAGATAAGGGGGCCGCCTTTCATGTCATGGTGGCGGATGGAAGCAAACTGCAGTGCGAATGGGTGATGAAGGAGGTGGAGCTACGGATACAGGGGTACGCAGGGTGCACGGACGTCTACCTTCTACCCATCTGAGGTTCTGACATGGTGTTTGGGGTGCAGTGGCTGCAGCAGCTGAGGCGGGTGACCTTTGACTAGGATCAGATGATGATAGAGTTCCTACATCACGGGAAACAGTACTGCCAGGGGAGCCTAAAATCTGCGCCTATGAAGGAAATATTCCTTTTGAGCTTGGAGCGACTAGAGAACCAGGGCAGCACTATGGCAGTGATTATGGAGGTTACACTGGCTACTACTGAGTCGCCTATTGTACCAGTTCAGATGCAGACGCTAATGGCGCGGTATGCAGATTTCTTTCAGGCACCCCACACAATGCCACCACCGCGGTTTAGAGATCATCAGATTCAGCTCAAAACGGGTGCAGAGCCTACCAATATCTGACTTTACCGTTACTTGTACATCCAGAAAACCGTGATAGAGCGCAGCGTCAGGGAAATGCTGACTGCCGGAATTATTCTCCCCAGTACCAGTTCTTTCTCGTCCCCCATCATTCTAGATAAGAAGAAGGATGGGACATGACGTTTTTGTATGGATTACTGTGGTCTCAACAGCTCTACTATCAAGGACAAGTTCATCATTCCCTTAATCGAGGAATTGCTAGACGAACTACACGGCGCTCGCCTTTTCACCAAACTCGATCTATGATCGGGCTATCATCAGATTCGACCTATGTGGACACACTTGGACTTAGCACATCATTTTGCATATTATGATAGGAGTGTGTTTTTCTAGAATAAACAAAGGTTGGTTCTATGCTAAAAGCGTTGGTACGTCCAATTAAATTGTGTATCTATACCGAGTATGTTTCTGGTATCGGTACGTTTCTGTTACAAGTACATGTATTGAACGTGTTGATTCCACGCAAGTTATTAACAAACGACTAACTTGTCTCTAAACTAACCAGAGATTGAAGATGTTGATCTCCAACAATGACGTTGATCTCCAACAATGACGTTGATCTCCAACAATGAAGAAGAAAAAAAAGACGGATAAGTAGACTTAAGTTTACTTTTCTCTTTTGATTAAACATATAAGATGTTAAATTTTGTAATATTTACGAATGCTTAATGTTTGAAAACTTCATGTTATGTTGCATTGATTTGTGAACTTATACTTCAAGTTATGATTTATGTTTGATGTTTCGATGTTTTGAGAAATATTTATTACACTTGTGATATATAAATATATTTGTTATAATGTATCATGACGTACCCGTATCCTTATTTTTTAATTTTTGTCGTATCGCCGTACCGGGTACGTATCGTATCCGGTACCCGTACTCGTACCGGTGCTTCCTAGTCGATCAGTGTTGATATTCTTTGATGACATCCTCATCTACAGTACCAGTTGGGAGGAGCATTTGACCCATGTCGAGAGTGTTTTCACCCTCCTCCGCCAGCACCAGCTATATGCCAAACAGTCCAAGTGTTCGTTTGGGCAAGAGGAGGTGGACTACCTGGGACATTTGGTATCCACTAGCGGGGTCAAGGCGGACCCCAAGAAGATCGAGAACATGTTATCGTGGCCCCGCCCACACACGGTCTGAGCACTACGGGGTTTCCTGGGTCTTACAGGATATTACAGGCGCTTTGTCAAATACTATGGCAAGATCGCTCGACCATTGACTCAGCTATTACAGAAGGACGCCTTCTGCTGGCCAACCGAGGCGGAGGCGGCCTTCCAAGCCCTTAAAAGGGCCATGACGACCACTCTGGTGCTCGCACTTCCTGATTTTACCAAGGAGTTTGTCCTGGAGATTGACGCGTCCTGCGTAGGCATTGGCGTGGTATTGATGCAGGAGGGGCGGCCCCTGGCATTCTACAGCAGAGCGTTAGCGCCCCATACTCTGGGGCACTCCATGTATGAGAAGGAGATGTTGGCGATCATCTATGTGATGGCCTTGTGGCGACCGTACTTGTTAGGGCGACATTTCAAAATCCGCACGGACCATCAAAGCTTGAAGCACTTCTTGGATAAGCGGGTCTCCACTCCGCTTCAGCAGAAGTGGGTGACAAAGCTGTTGGGATATGATTATGAGATCTTTTACCGGCAAGGCAAGGAGAACGTGGTTGTAGATGCCTTATCATGCCTGTCGGAGAGCACCAGCGCCCAAATTTCTGGCCCCTGCTCGACTCGCTAGATGATGTTCAGGAGGAGATCATGTGGGAGCCTGCACTGCGAGCCATTGTGGAGGCTCTTCGACAGGGGCAGATCACTATGCCAGGCTATTAGCTGCAGAACGACCGACTGTATTATCAGGGACGGGTGGTCATTCCGTCCAACTCGGCTTGGAAGACGGTCATGATGCACGAGTTCCATTAATCGCCATCTGGTGGACATGTGAGAATTCTCCGTACCTTTCAGCTAGCACGGGCTAATGTTTTTTGGACGGGATTATGACGTGACATTCAGCAGTTCATGCAGATGTGCAAGGTATGCCAACGTCAGAAATACGAGGCGACCTCTCCAGCTGGCTTACTGACACCTCTGGAGATCCTGCATCACATTTGGGAGACAGTGTTCATGGATTTCATCGACGAATTACCCAAGTCTCAGGGCAAGCCAATTATATTGGTCGTGGTCGACAAGCTCTCCAAGTATGGTCATTTCTTAGCTTTGAGCCGATCTCTTTGTTCGAGAGATTGTTCGTCTCCATGGCATTGTGCGCCGCCATTCAGATCGGGATTAGACTTTTGTGGGGAATTTCTGGCGGGAGATCTTCTGATTACAAGGGACTAGCCTATGCTTCAGCACGGCGAATCATCCCTAGACGGATGGCCAGACAGAGGTTCTCAATCGGGGGGGAACATACCTACATTGCTTTGTGATGGACGAGCCGAGCCGCAAACGTGGAGCAGTTGGCTACACTGTATCGAATGCTGCTACAACACCTGTCATTCTGCCAGCAAGATGACCCCGTTCGAGGCCGTATATGGCTGCCCCCCCCCCCCCCCCCCGAGCATTGCCTGTTGTGGATAAGGCCCTCCGCGATCGGGCCCGTACTATGGCAACGTTGCGTGAGAATCTCCGCACAGCACAAGAACGCATGAAGACCCAAACAGACAAGCATCGCAAAGAAAGGGAGTTCGAAGTCGGCAATGAAATCTTCCTCAAGCTACGTCCCTACTGACAAGTCTCCGTGGCCTGCCGGGCGAATCAGAAATTAGCTCCTCGCTACTATGGGCCTTTTCGCATTCTCCGCCGCGTAGGCCCTGTTGCTTATACTTTGGCTCTTCACGAGGGGTTGCGCATTCATCTGACATTTCATGTGTCCTTATTGAAGAAAAAAATCGGCGATTCCATGCAGGCCAGTCCTTTTTTCCAGAGGCGACAGTAGCGGGAGAACTCCGTCCTTTACCCGAGGAAGTCCTGATGCTCAAATGGAAGCGACGGGGTGCTGAGTACCGACCGGAGCTCCTTGTCAAATGGAAACACTGTCAGAAGCGCACAATACATGGGTTGATCTGCTAGAGTTCAGGAAACTCTACCCGAATTATCACCTTGAGGACAAGCTGACTCTTGATAGAGAGGGGAATGTTACGCCCTCGAACATGACTCAATTCTTTGGGCGTACATACGCTCGCAGGCGGAAGAGAAAGACAGACGGCAACGAGGTTAACCATCTGGTTCAGCCCCCACTCTCTAATTCGGCGGTTTGGGGGGCTAAACCACCCCGGTTCAGCCCCGCTTGGCCGGGGAATACATATAACCGGGCCTCTTCGTGTGGAGGCATGCAAGAGTATTTTCCAGGTATTTTATTTCTCCCTCCTTCTTAACCCTAATCCCTCTTTAGCTTTCTCCTTAGCCTCCACTTCTCTAGTTCTCTCCTAACAGATTGCTTTGTCTTTAACATAGTTGATATGGAAAAATGCTCCTTTTAAATGGGATGATGAATGTCAACATGCCTTTGAAGAACTGAAACATAGGTTGACGACGACTCTTATTTTAGAAATGCCATCGAGAACAAAAGGATTCCAAATCTACAGTGACACGTCATACAAGCCTCTGGGATGTGTATTGATGCAACATAGAAGGGTGTTGCCTATGGTTATAGGTAATAGAAGGATGCAGAGAAAAATTATCTGACTCGTGATTTGGAGCTAGCAGTAGTATTGTTTGCATTAAAAATACGGTGACACTACTTATATGGGTTCGATGTAAAATATTCATTAATCAAAAAAGTTTGAAGTGCTTCTTTACACAAAAGAAATAAATCTCTGTCAACGAAGATGGTTGGAATTTATCAACACTATGATATAGATATTCAATATCACCCTGGAAGAGCTAATATATAGTTGATGCATTGAGTGGGAAAAAAAAGCAAGGCTATGTTTTCTCCTATGAAGTAATATGGCAAGCAGTTGTTATATGAGCTGCAGCAAGTAGAAGTCCTCCATGTTTTGACGCGTGTGAAGTAACTGACTCAATTATTTCAAATGCAAATACAGTACTCGATTAAACACATAATTCAGAAAGTAATGTCTCAGGACCCATTCCTCGTGGTCTTATTGGAGAGAGTTAAGAAAGGAGAATCAAACAACTTCACGTAGAATGTTGGCTTGTTATTCAAGAATGGCAAACTTTGAGTTTCTGATGTTTATAATCTGAGGCACGACATCATGTACGAAACACATAATACTCTTTACTCAATTAATATAGGCATAATTACAGATACTACGAAAGATGGCATCGAAGGATAGGTGTGATGACGATCCTAAGAATAGCCAGGGAAAAGAAAAGATGCCGGTGAGTTTTACCCCTTTACTTGATGCTTTGTTTTCAAATATTTCCAATTATTATATGTCGGTAACTTACTTTCATACTGATACTATTTATTGCATGTCCATACGCATCATTTGAATTTAGTGAATAATTTCACTGTTTTCACTCACTAACAAATAAGAATCGCTAAAAACAGAATGACTGGGATTCGAAAGAGATTAATAACTGATGGGAAATCTAAATATTTAACACTATGTATAAATAAACCAAGCACGCAAATAAATAAAGAAAGAAAATCAAACTGAATACATCAATGCATAGGTAATGACAAGGGTTGTTTGTAGACTGTCTTCAAATTAAGTTGAGCCGACAGTCCTGAAGCGTGGTGGGAGCCCAGTGGATTGGACTTCATGGGGTAAAGTCCCGAAACGTGTAGATACGTGCTAGAGCAAATAATAAGTCTAATTCAGTTGGGTTGGAAGACCTTAGCTAATAGATAACCGATGATGTGGGACCCTAACAATCTCTACATTAAACTAAATGACAATCAACTCTTAGGCAAACACTATGATTGTTGAGTTCAAGTATTTGGCTGTTGTGGAATTTCTCTTAAGAATGGCAAACTTTGAGTTTCTGATGTTGATAATCTGAGGCCCGACATCATGTACGAAACACATAATACTCTTTACTCAATTAATATAGGCATAATTACAGATACTACGAAAGATGGCATCGAAGGATAGGTGTGATGACGATCCTAAGAATAGCCAGGGAAAAGAAAAGATGCCGGTGAGTTTTACCCCTTTACTTGATGCTTTGTTTTCAAATATTTCCAATTATTATATGTCGGTAACTTACTTTCATACTGATACTATTTATTGCATGTCCATACGCATCATTTGAATTTAGTGAATAATTTCACTGTTTTCACTCACTAACAAATAAGAATCGCTAAAAACAGAATGACTGGGATTCGAAAGAGATTAATAACTGATGGGAAATCTAAATATTTAACACTATGTATAAATAAACCAAGCACGCAAATAAATAAAGAAAGAAAATCAAACTGAATACATCAATGCATAGGTAATGACAAGGGTTGTTTGTAGACTGTCTTCAAATTAAGTTGAGCCGACAGTCCTGAAGCGTGGTGGGAGCCCAGTGGATTGGACTTCATGGGGTAAAAGTCCCGAAACGTGTAGATACGTGCTAGAGCAAATAATAAGTCTAATTCAGTTGGGTTGGAAGACCTTAGCTAATAGATAACCGATGATGTGGGACCCTAACATATCTCTACATTAAACTAAATGACAATCAACTCTTAGGCAAACACTATGATTGTTGAGTTCAAGTATTTGGCTGTTGTGGAATTTCTCTTAAGAATAATTACCACCAATAAAAGGTTAATAGACGCAAAGGCAGCTGTCCTTCCCCATTATGTTTCTATCTTTATTCAAAAATAAACGTATGAATGTAAGATAAAAAAATATTCATAGGTGTTGGAAGAGCCCAAAGCTTGTATATATTATTTCAGTATCCAAATACAAGGAGAGAATACAAATATATAGGAGAGAAGAGAGAAGAATAAATCATATACATGATGTGGGACTAAAGAAGGAGGAGAATAAAAGGGCCATCAAATGGGCCATTTACATGGGCTTTTCTAACACTCCCCCGCAAGCTGGAGCGTACAAGTCGTAGGCGCCAAGCTTGGATAAGAACTGATAGTATAGCGGCTTGGAGAGTGCTTTCGTCAGGATATCCGCAACTTGGTCGGTAGCAGGAACATGCTCCAAATCTATTTTCTTTGACTGTACCTTTTCCCGGATAAAGTGACAGTCAACTTCGATATGCTTTGTTCGTTCGTGAAAAACCGGATTCTTGGCAATATGGATTGCTGCTTGACTGTCGCAAAATAAGGTTGTCGGAGATGAGAGACGAACACCTAAGTCTCCCAGAAGGCCTTCAAGCCAGGTTAGCTCAGACAACAGCAGCCATAGCCCGGTACTCAGCTTCGGCAGAGGAACGCGCAACCACATTCTGTTTCTTGCTACGCCAAGTTATGAGGTGTCCACCAAAATAAGTGCAGAATCCAGTTGTGGAGCGTCTATCATCAATAGATCCTGCGTAGTCAGCGTCAGAATACGCGACAAGAGATAGAGATGTGGATGGCTTGTAGACGAGTCCTTGTCCGGGGGCGATCTTGAGGTATCGAAGGATGCGCTCGACAGCTTGAAGATGAGATGTCCGAGGAGCGTGCATGAAACGGCTCACAACTCCTACAGCAAATGAGATGTCTGGTCGAGTCACCGTCAGGTAGATCAGCTTCCCAACCAAGCGTCTGTAATATTCCGGATTTGTAAGTAGCTTGTCAGAGTCAGAGCTATGGGCTGAGAGCTTGTGGTTTGCGTCCATAGGAGTCTCCGCAGGTTTGCACCCAGAATAACCTGCATCACGAAGGAGGTCCATACAGTACTTCCTTTGAGATATCACAAGACCATCAGGGCGTCGGGCGACCTCAAGCCCAAGAAAGTACCGAAGGTTGCCCAGATCTTTGGTTTGAAAGGCAGAATTCAACTGTGCCTTGATCTGTTGTATTCCGGCCGTGTCGTCGCCAGTAATCAGGATCATCAACGTAGACAGAAGAATCACAGTCCCAGTTGACCGATGTCGGGTGAAGAGAGAAAAATCAGCCGAGCTCCGAGTGAAGCCACTAGCACAAACCACCTTACTGAACTTTTCAAACCACGCACGCGGGGACTGTTTGAGACCATAAATGGATTTTCGAAGATGACAGACCAAAGACTCCCCCGTGGTCTCAAACCCGGGAGGCTGCTGCATAAAGACGGTCTCCTGTAGATCGCCGTTGAGGAAGACATTCTTGATATTCAGCTGATAAAGAGGCCAGTGACGATGAACAGCCAAGGAGAGGAGAACGCGAACCGTGTTCAATTTGGCCACGGGAGAGAAGGTTTCCTCGTAATCAAGGCCATGTTGCTGAGTAAACCCCCGGGCCACAAGACGGGCCTTCAGGCGGTCGTCGATACTGCCATCCGCCGCATGTTTAATGACAAAGACCCATTTGCAGCTAACAGGGGTGTGGCCAGTAGGAAGAGGAACCAGATCCCAGGTCTGGTTAGCCCAGAGAGCCTGCATCTCATCGTGCATAGCAGCCCGCCATCCTGGGTGGTGGTGAAGCGCCTCCTGCACATTGTTAGGAAGAGAAATAGAGGAAAGGGAGGTGGCAAAGGCGTAGGAGCGAGGCGGTGTCAGCCGATGGAGAGAGACGTAGTTGGCCAAGGGATGAGCCGTAGAGACGGGAGCGTGATCGACCGCAGCCGAACTATCGCTGGCAGCAGGGAGCTGGGGCACGGGAGCATCCTTGGATGGGCGACGAGAGTAGACACGGATTAGCGGTGGAGGAACCCGAGGAGGAACGGGTGGGGAGGAGGAAGAAGACGGCACAAACGGCGTGACCGGGACAACGGGCGGGGAAAAGATGGAGCAGAAGACGAGGTAGTAGAAGACGAGGAGGTGCGGGGTAAGTGGAAGGGCTGGGCTTCGCAAGGTGACATCCGCAGAAACGACCATTTTGTCGGTAGTAGGAGAGTAGCAGACGTACCCCTTTTTAGTGCGGGAGTAGCCAACAAACATATACTTGGCGGCCCGAGGAGCAAGTTTGTCGGAAGGAGGGCCAAGAAGGTGGACATAACAAACACACCGAAGATCCTGGTGGGAGAGAGGTGAGGGGAATGGAGGGATAGAGGAGTTGGATGGGCGAGGCAAAGTCAAGGACAGAGGAGGAAGACGGTTGATGAGATGACAGCGGTGGAAACAGCAAAGTTCCAATATTCGGTGGGAACGTGCATTTGGAACATAAGAGAGCGGGCAACGTCGAGAAGATGACGATTTTTGCGTTCGGCCACCCCGTTTTGCTGAGGGTATACGCACAAGAAGTTTGATGAATGACACCAAAGTCAGTGCAGAGAGTGGAGAAGGCACGGCCCGTATATTCCCGAGCATTATCAGTGCGAATGATTTTGAGAGGAGTGTCGAACTGTGTACGCATCTCAAGAAGAAAGGCGCGAAAGACAGAGGGAAGTTCAGTGCGATCATGGAGTAAATAGAGCCACGTGGTACGGAGAGTAATCGTCAATGAACGTGACAAAATACCGAAAGCCAAAAATACTAGGGATCCTATAAGGACCCCAAATATCAGAATGAACTAACGATAAGGGAGTAGGACTCCTGACACATGCTGGGGGGAAAGAGGAACGGGTTGCTTGTCGTAGACACAAGATTCACAGGAGAACTCTTGTAAAGATATATCAGGAAGAGCCCGTTTGAGAATCGGAAGGGGAGCATGTCCAAGACGGCAATGCCAATCAATAGTAGAGATGGTGGTAGCCGAAGTAGAGAGAAGAGTTGGTGGGATATCCAAGATGTACAACCCATTCACCAGCTGCCCCTGACCAATGGTACTTCGGGTGCGGCGATCCTGCATAAGAAAAAAGAGGGTGAGAAAGTGATACAACAGTCAAGGTCGTGGGTGAGACGACTAACTGATAATAAATTGAAGGGAGACCCCGGAACGTGAAGAAGAGAGGAAAGAGAAAGGGTTGGTGTAAGCAGAAGATCAGCGGAGCCAAAGACGGGGAGGGTGTCTCCGTTGGCCACAGTGATGCGAGCAGGATGAGGCATTTGGAGATACGCTGGGGGCTTCTGGGAGGAGATATGGTGAGTAGCGCCAGAATCAACGATCCAACAAGGATGATGAGAAAGGCAGGTGATACCCTCTGTAGAGAAGGACACAACAGAGGTGACAGCTGAAGCAGCAGGCGCCATGCGGAGACAGATACGAGGCCGGGCAGCTAGCGGAGAGGAAGCCGGCGACTAGCAGAAGGGAGGCCGACGGCGAGCAGGAACAGTCCGCGGCGGACAGGAGTCGGTCGAGGCGAGTAGGGCAGACCGCAGCGGGTAGAGAGAGGCCGCGCGGTCAGAGACAGGCCGCAGCGGCCTGGAGGTCGCGGCGAGCTGGAGGTCGCGGCGGTCTGTAGGTCGCGGCAAGTAGAGCGAGGCCGCAACGAGCAGGAGCAGGCCGCGACAGAGGCCGCGGCGAACTGGGGCAGGTCGCAGCAGCGGACAGGAAGCAGTCCGCAAGAGGTCGCGGCGAACCGTGGGCAGGTTGCTGGAAGAGGAGCACAGCGGATACAAGCAGAGCTCGCAGCGGACAGGAGCAGTCCGCAAGAGAAGGCGGAGAGAGAGAGTCCGCGAGCAGAGGCTCGAGCGGACAAAAGAGGAGCGAGCTAGAGGGAGGGCAGTCCGCGAGCAAGGAGGCTCGAGCGGATACAAGCAGATTCCGCAGCGAGAGAGAAAGAGAAGCTAAAGGGAGCAGTCCGCGAGCAAAGAGGCTCGAGCGGAGACAAGCGGAGCCCGCAGCGGACCAGAGGGAGGGCAGTCCGCGAGCAAGGAGGCTCGAGCGGATACAAGCAGAGCCCGCAGCGAGAGAGAGAGAAGCTAGAGGTAGCAGTCCGCGAGCAGAGAGGCTCGAGCGGATACAAGCAGAGCCCGCAGCGGACAGGAATGATCGTCCGGAGCGGAGGGAGGGAGGTGGGCCCCACGAGTCAGAGCAGAAGATGGCTATAAGAAGCCTGGGGAGGGTGGAACCACGGAGGGAGAGAAGAGAAGCGGAATCAGAAGGGCAGTCCGCACGAGACCGGAGCGGATGCAGAAGGCAGTTCCCGCACGAGACCGGGCGGACAGAAGCAGAGGGGCAGTCGCAGGAGACCGGCGGACAGAGAAGGGTCAGTCCGCAGGAGACCGGGCGGACAGAGAAGGGACAGTCCGCAGGAGACGCCGGGCGGACAGAGAGGGGGCAGTCCGCGGCTAGATCGAACTGGCTCTGATACCATGTTGGAAGAGCCCAAAGCTTGTAATATTATTTCAGTATCCAAATACAAGGAGAGAATACAAATATATAGGAGAGAAGAGAGAAGAATAAATCATATACATGATGTGGGACTAAAGAAGGAGGAGAATAAAAGGGCCATCAAATGGGCCATTTACATGGGCTTTTCTAACATAGGGATGCAACATGTTAGGGAGCGAAAATCAAAGGGAGCAAAGTTTGGTCAAATACAGGAGCGGTCAAACGTATACTTAAACCCAGATCTTAGGATATTATATGAGGTTCAATCACATAGTATTTCCATACCAACATATTATTTATTACTCAATGTGGGACTGAATCACTACTCAAGTTTGCCTTAAAAATTCCCCCCCCCCATACGAGAGCTCTTTACATTTTACAAACATCACTCCCTATCAAAAATATGGTTCTTTTAACATCATCAAGTATTATAAACCAAGAGTGCACATAACAGCATGGAGCCATCAGAGGAGCCGAAAGTACTTGTGATTTGATTAATCATAGTTGAGGGTGCTAGGACAAATGGGAGACTGTTTGGACATAATCTTAACAGAACCATGAGCTTCAGTATCAATTATTAGGGAGCATGAAAGAAAGGGGGGCTAAAGTTACGGTAAATACACTTGCAGTCAAACTAAGTTTAAGCAGTGAGACCAAACATATGATTTTTATGACGTATTTTTCATTTATCTGATATGAGACTAAATAAATACTCTCATGTTCATTAACATGATGTCAAACTTACCTCTACGTCTAATGAAAATATCAACCTTGCATAATTAAATAACGGCAGTGAAATGGAATAGGACACATTTGGATCATCAAAGAAACTATTAATGCACTGCTCATATAGCACTTATAGTACCTCACTTCCAAGGGCTGTGTAGACATCACTGAACTCAAGCCCAATATATCCACTTCCAATAATGGCTATCCACTCTGGAACCCACTCAAGCTTGAGGGCTTGGTCACTGGTAAATACAGTTTTCCCTGCACAATATGATTCATTTTTATTGAAAAGTAAATATGTTAAATCATAAATCTGACCTAATGAGTTAACCAACGCCTAAGCTAAAACACAAATTAGCATGAAGTATAAAGATAAAAGTAACATCATCTTCCCCATCATGCCTCAACCCAATTATTTGAGGTCCATTTTGTGAACCGCCCTCCAATCTCTTGTTTAATGTTGCCCGAGTTATTAACTATATATTGAAATCCTTTTTTCAAAATTTCCTACAAGGTTGGTTTTATCTAACAATTTTACTTCTAATTAATCATGTTTACTTCATCGACAATTATTAGAACATCTTCAATGAATTGTACAAGGCCAAACATATTGGAGTTATTATTATTATTATTCTGTAAATATTGTGTATAGGCATATTTGTAAATATTTAACTTTGAGATAATATATATTGGCTAGCTCTCCTCATTGAGACTAAGGCTTTTCATTTCTCTACATGGTATCAGAGAAGTAGGGTTTCGTGCCTCTGACTTCCCGACTGCGTGTTTTCCGCCGATCACGTCTTGCACCGATCGCGTCTTCCGCCTGCAGTCTCGGATCCCGTCCACCGATCGGGTCTTCCGTCTCCCGTCTTCCGCAAGATTTCTGTTCGTCGTTGTCCCCGATCGGAGCGGCGCTGTCCACCGATCGCGTCTTCCGTTCGCTGCTGTTCGCAAGAAATCGGCGCCGCAAGTTCGCCTTTCTCCCCAAGCCCGATAGAAATCGCCGCAAGTTCGCCGCTCTGTCCGAAAGGAATCGGCGCCGCAAGTTCGCAACTGTCCCCAATCGAGCGTCTGCCGATTTCGTGCCTCCCGATCGCTGCTTCTGTTCGTCCCTGATGGAGGAGCATCCTGGTTGGTTCGTTCTTGTTCGTCTTCTCGTTCTCGATCTTCGTTGCGGAGGGATCTCGTTGTTTTTTTTTTTTTTCCATGGGAGGGACACTTGATAGGATCCTTACAGGATTAAAAGGACACCTTGGATCCTCTACGGAGAACAGAATCCTCCTTGATGAGATTAATTGGATGATTCGATTGAAAGTGGCTCTAGCTGGCCGGAATAAGCTCTCATGGTTGACCAGCGCCCTCCTATTCCTAAACTGACCGACAAGGATGACAAGAAAGAGGAATTAGTCAAGTGGTCGACGAAAAAGTACATGGTTCTTGGATGGATTCAGTGCTCGATGGAGCCTCACATATTTAGTCAGTTCATGCGCTTTGACGACATCTCTGAGCTTTGGTCCGCTCTCCAGCGCACCTTTGGGCACACCCGTGTTGATGCCCAGATTTTCGGCATCTTTCAGGATATCTCTTCCGCCACTCAGGGGGATCGTTCTGTTCAGGAGTACTTCACCTATCTTCAGGATCGTTTTCTTGAGCTTAACGATCGTGAGCCTCTAAGTGCACCGGACTCTCCCAATGATATCACACTAATTCGGAAACAGCGACTGCGACGAGAGACATACCAGTTCTTGATGGGGCTTCGCCCCAACTATGAGTCTACCCGTGCTCAGATTGTGGGGATGTCACCTTTGCTAAATCTTCTTGAGGCCTATTCCATAGTTGCAGAGCATGAGAAACGTATGCAGAGGCAATCTTGTCTCTCTGACGCACGTTCTACCTCCTCTCTTCCTACTGAGCAGATGGCTCTTGCCGCTTCTTACCGCCCTCCCACATCCAGCACTCGTAGTCGCGGTGGTCAAGGACACTCTACTCCGTCTGGCGGTCGTGGTCCATCTGGTGGTCGTGGCTTTACGGGTCCACATGGCCCTTGCTCTCATTGTGGGCGTCTATATCATGACCGTAGTCGCTGCTATCAGCTATACCCACATCTACGGGGCTTTGAGCGTACTTCTCCTGGTGGTGTCCCCAGCCATACTGTTGCTACTGCCGAGACTTTTGGGCCCGTCGAACGCACCTTGGGTGCCAACCCCTCTGACTTCTGTCAGATGTTGTCTCAGTTTCAGCAGTTCCAGCAGTCCCAGCCTTCCACTTCTGCCGCTACTTCCACGGTCCCCTCTTCCTCAGGAACTCTGTTTGCCTGCTCCGTGAGCACGGTTGACCAGGATTCGAACGCACCTTGGGTGCCAACCCCTCTGACTATTGGTACGAGATATAAGAGGAGTGTGATGTACTACCTGGAGCCACCTTCTCCCATTGCTGCTCCCACCGCCACCGCCACCTGCCCACCTACCTCTTCTGCTGCTTACCATGCTTTGTCGTCGACCTCGCTTTGGCACGCACGCCTCGGCCATGCTAGCCCTCAGTAGATGTTGTTTGTTTGCCCTGATGTATCTTTTGTTTTTCATTTTCGTTGTGATGTATGTGAGCTGTCAAAACACACGCAGCACGTATGTTCCTTTTGTTAGCCATGCTACTTCTTGTTTTGAGTTGGTGCATTCAGATGTGTGGGGCCCTACCCCTGTAGTATCATTTGATGCTTTCTCGTACTTTGTAACTTTTATCGATGACTATTCTCGTTACTTATGGGTTTACCTCCTCAAACATAAATCTGAGCTTCTATCTGTTTACTCTAATTTTTCATGTACGGTACAAACCCAACATGGGACGTCTGTTCATATCCTTCGCTCTGACAATGGAGGTGAGTACACTTCTCGTTCCTTTGATCTCTTTCTCCGCAATGAGGGCACTCTACACCAATTTTCTTGTCTAGATACCCTCGAGCAGAATGGGGTGGCCGAACGCAAAAAACGCCACCTATTAGACTTTGTTTGTTGCCTTCTTCGGGGAATGAATGTCACTAAGTCCTATTGGAGCGATGTCATTCTTACACCGACTTTCCTTATTAATAGGACTCCTCATCCTCTTGGTGGCGTTACCCCCTACAGTCTCATCCATCCATCTATCTCCGTCTTTCCCATCCTTGTTCGGGTCTTTGGTTGTGTGTGCTTTGTTCAGGATCGGCGACCTTCTCGAACTAAACTTGACAACCGGGGCATCCGATGTCTCTTCCTCGGCTACTCGACTACCACTAAGGGTTACCGCTGCTATGATCCCCAACTGCGTCGTGTTATTTACTTTATGGATGTGGCATTTCATGGGGAGGTTCCCTTCTTCTCTGCACACTTGACCCCTCCTCCGCACTTGACCCCTCCTGCGCCTCCTACTATTGTGCAACCTCTCCCAGTCGTACCTCCACCACCTGACGGGGTCCCACCTGCTGCTCCGCCTGTCCTACTGACTAACTCTCGCCGCCAGCCGCCACCATCACCAGGTGCACCCACTTCTCATCCAGTCCCGGATAAACAGCTTCTTCTGGTCGCAGGTACCTCTCTTGAGCCCCCCTCTTCTACTTCTTCTATTGATTTACCCATTGTCTTGCGTAAGGGCAAACGGACTTGTGTTCATCCCTCTGTTACTGAGCACCCGTTGGCTAGTGTTGTTTCCTACCAGCGTTTCTCACCCTCTTACCAGGCTTTTGCGGCTGCTGCTGATTCTGTCTGGCTTCCTACTTCGAATGCGGAGGCTCTCCTTGACTCGCGATAGGTTCAGGCCATGGAGGAGGAGATGTCTGCTCTCCGTCGTACTGGGACATGGTCTCTGGTTCCTCTTCCTCCGGGGAAGCGCATGGTTGGGTGCAAATGGGTCTATACCATGAAGTAGTCCGCTGATGGTACCATTGACCGCTACAAGGCTCGTTTGGTGGCCAAGGGCTTTACTCAGGCTTCAGACGAGTTTGGCGTCATGTTTGCTCATGTGGCTAAGTTGACCATTGTTCGCTTTCTGCTCTCGCTTGCGGCCTCTCGGGCGTGGCCTCTCTACCAACTCGATGTCAAAAATGCCTTCCTGCACGGATATTTACAGGAGGAGGTCTATATGGCTCCTCTCCCAGGGTTTGCCCTTAAGGGGTAGTATTTGGGGAGAGTTTGCAGCCTGCACAAATCCCTGTACGACTTAAAGCAATCCCTGCGTGCCTGGTTCGAACAGTTCAGCTCGATTATCCTTCAGTCCGGCTTCACTCAGTGTCGTGCAGACCACACTTGCTTCATTTGTGTCACACCAAAGGGACGTCGTGTCATTGTCTTGGTCTATGGGGACGATATTATTCTCACCGGGGATGACCCTCCTGGCATCTCTGAGGTGAAAGCTACTCTTCGCTCAACATTCGAGGTGAAAGACCTTGGACACCTCTGTTATTTCCTTGGGATTGAGGTAGCTCGCTCCCGACAGGGCATCTCCATATAGCAGCGCAAGTACACCTTGGATCTTCTTCGGGACACGGGTCTGTTTGGGTGTCATCCTGTGAGTACTCCTATGGATACCAACCATCGCCTTCATGCTGAATCTGGTGATCCTCTACCATACCCTTCTCAGTACCAACGGCTGGTTGGCCGCTTGATATACTTGACCAATACTAGGCCCGACATCAGCTTCTCTGTGGGCATTTTGAGCCAATTTATGCATCCTCCCAATACATCACACCTAGAGGCTGTTCGACGTGCTCTTCGTTATCTTAAGCGTGCTCCTGGTCTTGGGTTATTCTATCGGGTTGATAGTGTCTTCAGCCTCTCCTGCTTCACTGATGCAGATTTTGCTGGTTCTTTAACTGATCGACGCTCTACATCAGATTTCTGTGTATTCCATGATAATCATCTTGTTTCGTGGCGGAGTAAGAAACAACCCATCATATTCTGGTCGTCTGCTGAGTCAGAGTACCGGGCCATGACACACGGTGTCACTGAGTTGGTTTGGCTCCAATCGCTGCTGACTGAACTTGGCCTACCCATGGTTACTGGCTCGACTCTCTACTGTGATAATTAGTCAGCTCTTCTTCTTACCCAGGACTTCGTACTACATGACCGCACCAAGCACATCGAGATGGATGTTCATTTTCTGCGTGATCACGTTCATACTGGGACTATTCTTCCAGCTTACGTCTCCTCGGCCGACCAGCTTGCTGACGCCTTCAGTAAAGCTGGTGGCCCTACTCGTTCAGATTTGACCATTTTCAAGTTGGGCATGATTGACATCTTTGCACCAGTTTGAGGGGGAGTATTGGAGTTATTATTATTATTCTGTAAATATTGTGTATGGGCATATTTGTAAATATTTAACTTTGAGAAAATATATATTGGCTAGCTCTCCTCATTGGAGACTAAGGCTTTTCATTTCTCTACAAAACCGTCTGATTATATTTTAATATCACAAATATTATACAGGTAACCTACCTACAAATCAAAGGAATGGGCAAGTAATAAGTAGCATCAATGCTTTGTTAAAATTTGCACCAATATGAAGCATTAAAACAATTTCAAACTAAATCAGTGAATTTATAAGGTGTGCAATTATGAAGTAAGACCAAAGTTAAATAAAGAGTTATTATATAGTCTACACCACCAAAATAGATTAGCAATTTATATGGAGTCACATAGCAAAATGTATGCCAGTTGTAGACATCTTTTTATTTTATCATGTAATAATGAACCAGCTTATTATAGTCATTGAATTTTTTCCTTCTGCCTTCCTCGAAAAGAGATCTCACTTGGATATAAAATTGACCCAAAAATTTCCTACTGTGAGATATAATAATTTCACTTCGAAATAAGGTATTTCACGTTTAATCAAGTACAGTGGTTAAGATTCTATGTTGATGTGAAATAACTTTTTTCAAAGTAAAATATCATATTTTTATGAACCTTTATATCTGAGTGAAACACTTATGAACAATAAGCAATATACGCTGAATGTGTAAAAATGTGTAATATTTTATGTTTCGTTATAGTATCATGTGGTATGTCACGTATCTCATGTTGGTTTGTTTGTCTAAATATATAAGAACTTAGGTCTCTTGTATGGTGATGAGTGTAATTTCTATCTTATATTTTATACCACTATTTGCCTGTTTTTTTACCATCAGCTATCCCTAATGTTGATGTACTTCTAATGGTTATCACATTTAATGGGTAAATGCAGCTTTGGGGAATATATGAGTGCACATAGCAGGTTTCAGATCATGTGGACGGGTTTAGGCAACTCACAAATTTCTGCAATGAGCACATGATGTAACGACCCTAGCCGATCCAACGTGACAATGTCACGGCTCCGCTCTAGGCGACGCTACCGGGCTGCAGCCCAAGCACCCCAACCCCTCTCCAGCACTCTGGCGGGTTGTTGGTGGCCACAGTCACACATGATCGTGCTCCAATGGGCACACAATCGTGTGAGAGCAAATCTCCATTTTGGACAAAAACTCATGTTCTCGATTTTTGTCAGTGCGCATCCTTTGTGCACGACCATGCGTCAGCCTATGCTTTTCAAGAAATTTGGCAAGATCATGCCTGAACAAATTAATATTTAGGCAGATTTTTCATGTTTTGGAATTTGCATGTGCGCCTTCTTCACGCATAATCATGCATCGGCGCACGGAAAGAATATTATATCGGGATTGGCAAGGCTAGTGTGCAAAAAAGCGGAAAGATCGTGTCGCTTCGGGAGCACGATCGTGTCTTATCCTCTGACAACCCCGCCTTCACTTTCAATGCCAATATTGTTTCGGCTAGAATTCCAAAGCCCGCGCACAATCGGACGCACAACCGTGCACCCTAAGTATGCGCGACCAAAATGCTCGGGGTATAAATACAATTTTCTAGATCGTAAAGCGGACTTTTTCACTCTTTTCTCTGTACTGGCAATGTTTCCCCAGGTCGAGAGAACCAACCAGCGCTTCAAAGGAGGATTCTGAAGAGCAAAAAAGGGCAAGTTAGGAGGATAGAGAACGTGGAAGCTGAGAACCAAAGAGAAGAAGGATCAATTAGGGGCATGGTAACAACAGACATCACTCCGGACACACCCAAGGACTGAAAGAAAGGCCAACTTGAATACCACGACTCTTTTGCCTACATCTAAGGAGAAATTGCACCCTCTGAATTTTTTAGTATCTCTTTCGCCCAAAACCCTAAATAGCTCTACGTTTCTTTTTTATGGTGGTATGCAACTTGGAATTTCATTAAGTAGTAAAAAATCATGACTCGCTATTTATGATTATTTCAAGATAGTATTGGATTTTTATTCAACTTTTGTGTAGTGGAATGATTGGTTCTCTCTCATTTTGGAAAACCCTAGTTTGATTAGTTAAGAAGAAAGGGTTCTCAGAACCCAATTGATCGTTTAGCATGTCTAGTGTAAGACGTTGAAATTTTGTATATCTTCACTCGTGCTCCCTGAGGAATCGACAACCCTATACTTTCATTTATTGCTTCGACCGGTACACTGTTGTAGCATCTCCTTCGGGATTTGCAACCAAACGTGAGAGCGGTCATGTTTATTGCGCCATTGTCGGGAAGCGCGGTAGATTTGATCAGGTCACAAGAAGATGGTGTTTTAGGTAATTAAGTATTTCTTCATTTTCCTTCATTTTTATGTTGCTTTTGTATATTCCATTTGTTAGATGGGTTTAGAAAGCTTGATACAGAATACAGGTTCAAGAGTTTATTTATATAGTAGGAGAAAAACTTACATACTGAAATACAAGATACCGGACTAATATATTTAACACACCCCCTCAAATTGGGTTGTAAGAACTACCCAGACCTAACTTGATACATTAAATTTCATTTTAGCACTCATAACTCCCATAGTAAAAATATCTACAACTTAATCTTTGGTCTTCACAAGACTTTGAGAAATAAGTCCTTCAATACTTCTCCCTCACAAAGTGAAAATCGACCTCAAAGTGATTTGTGTGTTAATGAAACACGGGATTAGTAGTTATCTATATCGCAGCTGGATTATCACACCATAGAGCGGGAACTAGAACTGGATACCCAATTTCACAAAGAGTCTGTCTAATCCACATGATCTCAGCAATAGTGTGAGACATAGCCCGATATTTTGCTTCTGCACTAGATCTGGAAATCGTGGTTTGTTTTTCGCTCTTTCAGGAGACAATATTTACACTCATAAAGATAGTGAACCATTTGGTTGACTTCTGAGTGTCTAAGCAGCCTGCCCAGTAAGAGTTACAATACACTTCTATATTAAAATGACCTTGATTTGTGTACAACATCGCTTAGTAGTATGTGAATGCTAGAGGAATATACATTTCAAGGAGCGGGGATCATGTTTGGAGACAGAGGGACTAGCATTCAGAACGTAGCAAACCGTGGTTTGTTTCAACCCCTATTGTGGTTGTCCGGTACAGATACTGCAAAAGAAATAGCTGCAAAACAGCCCAAAAATGGCTAGGTAAACTAGTAGCCGGAAAGAGCAATTGCTCCTCCCAAACAGTCCTAAAAATAGCCACCAAAATGAAGTATAACAGACCACTAATCAGCAATAAAATAACCAGCAAAAACAACCAACCTCTAAGAGTGAAAACAGCCCAAAACAAAATAGCAAAAACAATATTAGTGGCCGGCCAACATAGAGGGAAAACATCAATTTCATTTCAGCAAGCAGCAAATAGAAGAAACAACATAGAGAGGAGAGAAGCATTCTTACAGCGGGCGAAGGAGGAAAGAAGCGTTGCACAACCGATCCTTCGTGGATACGTGTGGTTCAGCAAAATCCTTCGGTCCTTCCAAGAACTCCAAGGAAGACGCTAAAGTAGCTAAGAAGCAGAGGAGAGGTGTAGTAGCAGTGGCACAAACTCAAAACAAGCGGCCAGGAAAAGCTGCACAGGAACCCTAAAACAGCGGCACTAGAATAGATGCACGGCTCTAGTAGTAGCAGCAAGGCACAAGAGGCACAACACCACACCAGAGAAAGAGAGAAAGAAAAGCTTGCAGGAGAGGAGAGGCGGTCGGGAAGGAGCAGTGGCATAAGAAGAACGGGAAGCAGCACAGGAAACGGGAAGAGGTGCGGAAATGAGAAGAGCTCGAATCCTTTTTATGAAAGGAAATAAACGGTCAGTGATGGATTTAATCCAAACCTCTTCAGTACACCTATTAAAAAAGGAACTAGGTGTCACATTACAAGCTCATTTCAACAACATAAACCAAATCCAACTTAGTCACTTTCTCAAGCCACGTGGCAATAACATACATAATGCTGCCAGCTCACTATGTCAACCAAGCCATCCTTCTTAACCAGCCCACAATTAATAATAATAAGCCATAAAACAACCAACATTTGTACTACATAAATATACTCAAAGATATTTGGCTATTGGCACCCCCAATGATATTTTAAGTAATAAAATCAAATAATAAACAAAACTTGAAAAATATTTAGCACACAAAACCGTGTTGCCCTGCGTTCTCATCATCGGGAAATTTAAAATTTGAATTGTCACACTTTTGGCATACTTGGCGATGTTAAGGCTTACTAAAATGGTAATTCATGATGGGTTAGTCATAAACATATGACTATATGAGTAAACTATCTCATGAATTATTATACATACAAACAAGGAAAATTGGTATCAATATGTAAACAGAGCATCAAAAGTATATAACATAACAGTGAATTAAAGTAATCTTATTTCATGCATTTTCTAATGTTTCTCAAATTTCTTCATTTTGTTTGTTTCTTTTTTTCAATCAAAATCGTACTTTAATTTCCTTCAGATCTCAGATCTTATTCAGATTTTCAAAATATATACTCAATTCTTTTAATTACATGGCTCGAGAAATGTTAAGGGATTCATCATATTCTTGGGTTCACCCATCATGGGGTTCATCATCAAATTGTAGGTAAACCCCCTATTTGGAAAAAATCTGTAGGTAAACCCCCTACTGGATTCTCCTTAACATTTCTAATTTGTATCTTATTATGCATCTTTAATCTTTTCCGTTTACGGTCTACTATATTTAATTTAGTGTCTTCATTCTCATCTTTGTGAGAAAATTGAGATTTGAAAGAATATTTCCCCTCGGAATATATATCGTTTTTATTTGTCATACCTGTTTGATATCATAGCGATATTCAGATATCCATCTCATGACCCATTGGAGGTATATATACATATGATATGGCCTAAGAAGAAGCATAAGAAGAGGAATATAGTGTTCTTTTATATATAAGCTTAAGAATATATAAGCTATATAGAAGAATCTTATATATACTATATAAACTATATAGGTTTCTATATAGCCTATACAAGTTATATATAAAAGAAGTATATAGACCAAGAAGGCTAATATATAGGCTATATGCTAATATAATCTAATATAGGCTTAAGAAAATAGCTTATGTATAGCCTATATAGTTGTATAAGGTTATTCTTCATTTATAGGCTATCTATATACACGAAGAATATAGGCTATTCTATATATACTTCTTCTATAGCTATATATAGGCATCTATCTTTTTATGCTATATAGGCTTCTTCTTATATATAGATGATGAATAAGAGGAAGGTTATATAACAAGAAGCCATAGGATACATATAAGAAGTTATAGCATATAGACAGACTTCAATATAGTCCATATTAGCATATATATATAAGCCTAATTCTTATATAGAAACAATATAGACTTTATAGGCTTCTTATAATAGCCTATATAGCCTATAGATAAGGAATATACAAAACGAGGAAGCAACTTATATATAAGCTTCTTTTTATTCTTCTATATTGATTATTCTTCTTATATATATATATATATATATGCATCTATGTATTATTCTTTTATATAGTATATAGAAGAAGCTAATATTTTTATATTATAGTATGTATAGCCTATGGGCTATGTATGTATACTTCTATATATTCATAGCTTTTTTTTATAATACAAGTCTATGTAGTCTGTATATAGCTTATAAGAAGCCTCTTCTTCTATATAAACATATATAGGCTATGGATATAGGCTACTAATATATATGCATATAGGCTTCTTCTATATAGCTTTATAAGATAGCATATATAGGCCTACATAGCAAATAGGGAAGGCAAATAAAAGCGATATTTTTTTGGATATCCATCTCATGACCCATAGGGGCCTACGTATAAAATACATGGGTGTAAATAACTCGAAAATAAAAGGAAATACAAGAATGGTTAAACACTAAGGCCCGGTTTGGGGGGACTTATTCTCACCGGTCAAGCGGTTACGACCGCATGAATCAGACCATAATTAAGGTTTGATTCATACGGTTGTAACCGCTTGACCGGTGAAAATAAGTCCCCCAAAACGGAGCCTAAGTCCATGCTACCCTCTTAAGATTGGGACAATAAAAGCGATTATCAACTAGGGTGATGGTTTTGTCTCTACTGGGATGACCAGTGAATCCACCAACATACAGTCCCCCAAATCACGTGATCCTATAGCGAAGTACGAGGAATGCACAATTGGAAATTTCTGAACAAACAACTGTCATTGATAAGGAAGCTCTCATGAGTACCCAATAAATCTTTAGTCAAAAAAGTGCATGCCTCCCTACAATCTAGACACAATGGGTGGTCTCCAATCACATGTTCGAACCCAACTGCTTGAGCACTCATAGTGTGGAGGAGGGGCTCGACGAATCAACACATTGGCACGCTTGTTCTCAATATCCATGTAGTGTTTGAGAACGTAATAGAAATGCAAAAGATATTCAACCTATTTGGTATGACGATGTCCCAACTGTGACGCCACCAAAGTAAGGTGTGTTAATGTTACACTTTATTTACTATAATATGTATAGTGGTGTGCTAATAAAGGGGAGAAACCGGTTGAAATGAACTAGAACCGGCTAATTCCGGTCAGGTAGATGCGCGTGTCGTGCGTACAGTAGGTGGTGCCCGATAAAATAGAGAAAGAAAGATCACGGTTCATTTCATTCCTCTCCTGACACCGCACAGAAGCCGGGCGACAGTGTGAAGTCGACGGACAGCCGGAACCCGCTGATTCCTCCTGAGAGCTCGATTCACCTCCGTTTCTTCCGATTTTTCCGCCGATTCAATGGTAATCTCTTCCTTTATAGACCTCTTGTTTCCTTTTCAACGATTTTTCACGAATTGAAACTAGGATAAACCTCAGATTTTAGGGTTTTCCGAAAATCTTTGTTTGTTTTCATTGGAAAGTTTCTGTAATGGTTTTAAAACCTAAATCCATGAGTTAGAAGAAACCGTAGCTAGGTTAAGAGGATTTTGATTTAGGGTTGAAAAAGGAGAAACCCTAAGGGTCCTTAGCATGAATAGTATGCTGCCCATTTCACTAAATCAGTGAAAGTTCACTAAGTTGAACCTAGGGCAGCAAAACCCTAAGTGTTTAAAGAGGTCTTTGACCTAATTAGGTCAAGTAGAACCCTCAAAAGGGGATTATGACATGATATTTGACCTAATTAGAGACATCAAGTTGGAGGTATTAATATGGCTAAGGATACTATATGTTATATTAAAAGAAATGAATGTAGAGGATATCCTTTCAGCAAGTGGAGCCGTCAAGAACGTCTTGAAGTGTTTGACCATAATTAAAACATCAACTTATGTGTCTTTAAAATATTGCCGATGTAGGACATCACAAAAGTGATGAAGTGGTATCACAATAATGCTCATGAGCGATCGAAGTTTGATGATGCGTGATTCCATTTCGACATCACGACGTGTGTAAAACCCTCAAAAGGGGATTATGACATGATGTTTGACCTAATTAGAGACATCAAGTTAGAGGTATTAATATGGCTAAAGGTACTATATGTTGTATTAAAAGAAATGAATGTAGAGGATATCCTTTCAGCAAGTGGAGTCGTCAAGAACGTCTTGAAGTGTTTGACCTTAATTAAAACATCAACTTATGTGTCTTTAAAATATTGCTGATGTAGGACATGACTTCACGAGGTGGTGGAAGGCAAGGCGACGATAGTGGTCGAAGGGATAAAGGAAAAGAGGTTGACAAAGTGAGTTCTCACCCTTTTGTAATTGTTTAATTTCATGTTTATTATTCATGTTTATGCTTTATGTTTATGCTTTATGAAAAAGGCAATGAAAAGTAAACATACAATAAATTAGATGAAGTGAATGAAGTAAAAGAAGAAATAAAGGAATAAAGTAATGAAATGGGCTAAGGGTCAACCCAACAGTGAAGGTGGGGTGAATGTCCTCTCAATGATGATGTAATGAAATTTAACGTGCGAATATGAAAATGCACGTTAAGAAATGTGTGCGAATATGAAAAGGCACGCAAGCGCGCTATATAAATGATACGAAAGGTTAATATTCCCTTAACACTATCCGATAACAACAGGAAAAGTATAAGAAATAAGACTAAGAAAGTTCAACCCCACATGAAAAGATATATAGGAAAAGGATGAGTAAAAGATGAACAAAATAAGAAAAAGGTCAATAAAAAGAAGATGATGAAAACGGATTGATATGATATAACGAGAGAGAACGTAATCAAGAGAATAAAGTATGAAATCCGTAAAATGCAAATAAGAAATCATAGTAAAAAGAGAACAATGAGAATTCATTTAGTCTTTGACTAATAGAAAATGTAATTAAACAGGTAAAGGCGGAGGCTACTCCTGCTAGCTCTAACAGGCCCCCTACACGCAAGGAAAAGATGTACAATATTTGGTTTGACGTCATCACAGCAGTCTTCGAAGTCATGGATGCCCACAAGGCATCTTGTCGCGACCCCGACTGTCCCCATGACGAGTTTCAGTTTTTTTTCAAGTAGTCTGCTCGTGGTTATATATTTGTTATAGTATAGTTTTTGTTCTGAGTTACAGGTGTAGTTTTGAGATGATATTGTAGTATACTTGTAACTATAGCTCAGATTTTGTGATGACTCTTTTTGTGTATATATATCAAGTCATCTGCTAGCGTGTACTATACTGTATCTAATGTAAGATAAATAAAAATGTGTTTTACTTCTCTGCATTTTTTTATACTCTGTCATTATACCAGTTTATGTATAACTGTTGATGATCATATACATGTCGCTCTCTAATTTGTCAAGTAATAAAAGAGATAAATGAAAATTGCGACGGTAGCCTAGTAAGTGGGGCCGTTACAATTAAATGGTTTCAGAGAGAGGTTTTGATTCTTTCAGCAAAATAGGAGTATATAGGAATGCGAGAATGTAAGTAAAATAAACTTAAAACATCTAAATTGACGTCTTCCTGTTTTCAGGAACCCTTCCGCACCTACTTGAGTAGATGACAAAGAGAAGAGCTTGAAGGAGAAAATAGTCGTATGGCTGAAGAAAAAATTAGGGAAAGATCAAATCCCCCTCTATCAGAAGTCATGCAAGCATTAGCTGAGGCTATTCGAATGGGTCATAGTGTTGTTGATGTATCACAACCGCCAATGTCAAGTGAGTCATATGTGAAGCAATTTCTTGAAATGAGACCGCCCTTATTTCGAGGTGGTTTAACCCCAATGGAAACTGAGGGCTGGATAAAGAGGATCGAATTGATTTTCAATGTTATGAAGTGCCCCGACGATCAAAAAATCGATTTAGTCGTCTTCCTACTGGAAGTAGAGGCTGATCGATGGTGGGACAGCATGAGGCAAGGAAAATTTGTTGGGCATAAAAACTCGGAGATTCCCTGGGCCAAATTTCTGAAAGAATTTGTTAACCGGTTTGTCCCTCCATCTGAGAAACAAATGTTGCAGGAAAAAAATTTTCGATTGATACAAGGAAATCGTACAGTCCTTCAATATGAATCTGAGTTCGCACAACTAGCTTATTATGCAGGAGACATGGTCGTCATGGAAAGCGATCGTTTTTTATTTCAATTGGGTCTACGAGAAGACGTGCGTGTACATCTCATCTCGCAGAGGATTAAAAATTACAATGAATTGGTGGAGACTGCTAAGTTGATTGAGATGGATGTCGAGAGTTCGCAAAGGCGAATGTAGTTTCAGAAGAAGAGACTTCCAGAGGGACAGAGTATGGATTCCTCGCGAAAGAGTGAAAGTTCAAACTGGAAAAGGAAGAAAGGAGGTTCTCCAGCACAAACTCGAAGTGAAAGTGGAGCTAGTAGTAACACGATGAAGCCTTTATGTCTGAAATGCGGGAAGAATCACTTTGGCGATTGTTTGAAGGGTACCGACGTTTGTTTTAAATGTCAGAAGCCTGGACATCGCCGCCAAGATTGCATGTTATGGAAGACAGTATCTGAAAGAGGTGGTCCTAGTCAGGCACCAACATTTCATCACCTTGATACCAGCTCAGTTGGAAAAATTGATAAAGGTAAAGGGATCGAAACATCGGGATCTATGATAGAAACTAGAGAAGACAGACAAGTGCAATCTAGAGTCTTCAATATGAACCAGCAAGGGCTAAAGCTGATGATACTGTTATCACAGGTATGATTTATGTACACAATCACCTTTTAAAGGTATTATTTGATACAGGGGCTAGTCAATCTTTCATATCTACAAGAGCAATTAAACAATTAAGGTTGGAACTTTATATATCGCTTGAAGAATTGAGAGTTAAAATGCCCAATAATATTGAGATGACTACAAACCTTCGATGTACAGTATGGCTAACAATTGATATCAACCCAGTAGAAACAGATGTTCTGGTTCTACCCCTACCTGAATTTGACATCATATTAGGGATGGATTGATTATCAAGATATGAAGTTATCATCAACGGTAAAAAGAAAGAAATTACATTTAAGCTGGACAATACACAGTGTACTTTTAAGGGACTAAATGAAGTTGCAAAAATTATGATATCTTCATTAAAGGCACTGAAGAAACTACGAAAAGGTTGTGAAGCAACTTTGCTAATGATTAAGAGAACCGATGTAGTGACACGTGAGCCGACTGCAGTTCCTGTAGTATGTAAATTTCTCGAAGTATTTTCTGAAGAATTATCAGGACTACCTCCATCAAGGGATATGGAATTCACTATTGATTTAGTGGAAGGAGCTAAATCAGTAGCAAAAGCACCATATCGTATGGATCCTAAATAATTGGCAGAGCTAAAGAGCCAATTACAGGAATTACTTGACAAAGATTTTATCCGACCAAGCACCTCACCATGGGGAGCTCCAGTGTTTTTCGTTAAAAAGAAAGATGGTTCGCTTCGATTATGTGTCGACTATCGAGAACTGAATAAGTTGACAGTTCGCAATCAGTACCCTCTACCTCGCATTGACGATCTATTCGATCAATTGAGTAATGCAAAAGTCTTTTCCAAGATTGACCTAAGATCGGGATACCATCAGATGTGAATAAATGAAGACGATATTTACAAAACCGCCTTAAGCACAAGATACGGACACTTTGAGTTCGTAGTCATGCCATTTGGATTGACAAACGCGCCAACAGTGTTCATGGACTTAATGAACTGGGTATTCAAGGAATATCTGGATATGTTTGTTATCGTATTTATCGATGACATCCTGATATATTCGGCAAGTAAGGGTGAACATGCAGAACACTTGAAGATTGTGTTGCAGACGTTGAAAAGTCATGTCTTATACGCAAAATTTTCTAAATGTGATTGTTGGTTAAATAAAATTTCTTTCTTGGGTCATGTGATTACAGAACATGGATTATCTGTACATCTAGCAAAAGTAGAGGCAATTATAAATTGTCCAAGACCGACTACAGTCACAGAAATCCGGAGCTTTCTCGGATTAGCAAGCTATTATAGAAAATTTGTAACTGGTTGTTCAGTGATTGCACTACCGCTTACGAAACTAACCCGAAAGAATGTTCTATTTCTCTGGACCGAAGATTGTCAGGAGGCATTTGATGAGTTAAAAGTAAGATTAACTACTGCACCAATATCGGTCATGTCCTGTGGCATAGAAGGTTTTCAAATTTATAGCGATGCATCCCTGAAATGTCTTGGTTGTGTCTTGATGCAGAATGGCAAAATCATAGCTTATGCTTCAAGACAATTGAAGGATTCTGAGCGTAATTACCCAACTCATGATTTAGAGTTGGCAGCTGTCGTATTTGCCCTAAAAATCTGGTGACATTACTTATATGGTGTTCAATATGAGATCTTTACAGATCACAAAAGTTTAAAGTATATTTTTTCTCAGAAGGAAATAAATATGCGCCAGAGACGATGGTTAGAACTTATCAAAGATTATGACGTCGATATTAAATATCATCCCGGTAAGGCGAATATAGTAGCTGATGCGCTCAGTAGAAAGCACTTGGCACAGATGATTGTTCCACTAACTGAACAGAGACAGTTATTGCAAGAGATACAAAATTTTGAAATGCTTACATGTATAACTACCGCTCAGACTCAAGGTTTACTCTTCCAACTAATGACAGAGCATTCCCTTAAAGACAGGGTAAGGAAGGCGATGAACCAAGATCCTACATTTGTAAAAATATTGGATAAGATAAAAAGTGGACAATCAACTGCTTTTACAGAGCAAGATGAATTATTATTTTTGAATAAAAGGTTATGTGTTCCTCATGTTGATACACTTTGAGCAGAAATACTTTATGAAGTACATAATACAACTTATTCAATTCACCCTGAGAGAACGAAAATGTACCAAGATCTCAAGCAGGACTTTTGGTGGCCAGGAATGAATACTGATGTAATTCAATATATTGTCAAATGTCATATGTGCCAACTTGTGAAGGCAGAACATCAAAAATCTGGCAGATATTTACAATCACTGCCGATCCCTGAGTGGAAATGGGATGACATAACCATGGATTTTGTCATGGGATTGCCAAGGAGTAAAACGGGGAACAACGGTATATGGGTAATTATTAACCAATTAACGAAAGTTGTACATTTCATTCCTATGAAAAATGATAGCCAAGTACAAAAGTTAGTCGATCAGTATATCGATGTTATTGTAAAATACCATGGGATTCTCTGATCTATCATGTCTGATAGAGATGGATGCTTTACATCGAATACTAGGAAACTCGTGCAAAAAAAGTTGGGAACAAAACTGCGATACAGTACCTCCTTTCATCCTCAAACGGATGTTCAGTCTGAGCGAACTATCCAAATGTTGGAAGATCTATTAAGAATGGTCGTACTCGATCTTAAAAGCTCATGGAAAAAATACCTATCGTTGGTGGAATTTTCGTACAATAATAGCTACCAGTCAAGTATTCAGATTGTACCGTTCGAGGCATTGTATGGACGAAGGTGTCGTACCCCGTTAATCTGGGCAGAAGATGGCGATCAGAAGTTATTCCCAAATAATCAAGTGGATAAGATGAACGATAAACTTACACTGGTACGGGAAAGATTGAAAATAGCACAAGACAGACAACAAAAATATTAGAATGTCAGACATCGAACAGTAAAGTTTAATGAAGGCGATATGATATGTCTGAAAATAAAGCCCTTCAAGGAAACTTCACGAATTCGTCGACTTGGAAAGCTTAGTCCAAGATACGTAGGGTCATTCGTCATCTCTGAAGGGATTGGATCGGTGGTTTATCGCCCAGTATTATCTGATGCTCTTCAAAACCTTCATGATGTATTCCATGTTTCTTCATTGAAAAAGTATATAGCAGACCCAGAGAAAATAGTCTCTCTTGAACAAATGCAAATAGAGTCGGATCTATCAAGTCCAACCGAGTCATACAAGATTGTAGATTGGCAAAATAAACAGCTTCGAAACCGAGAGGTTCGATTTGTCAAGGTCTGGTGGAAAAGGCATAGTATTCATGAAGCAACTTAGGAAAAAGAAGAAGACATGAGAAATCTCTTCCCTCAATTGTTTGATGCACCTTCAGATTAAGGATTTTCGCGGACGAAAATTCAATAAGAAGGGGAGAATTGTGACGCCACCAAAGTAAGGTGTGTTAATGTTACACTTTATTTACTATAATAGGTATAGTGGTGTGCTAATAAAGGGGAGAAACCGGTTGAAATGAGCTAGAACCGGCTAATCCCGGTCAGGTAGATGCGCGTGTCGTGTGTACAGTAGGCGGTGCGTGATAAAATAGAGAAAGAAAGGTCACGGTTCATTTCATTCCTCTCCCGATCTCGCACAGAAACCGGGCGACAGTGCGAAGCCGACGGACAGCCGGAACCCGTTGATTCCTCCCGAGAGCTTGATTCACCTCCGTTTTCTTCTGATTTTCCCTCCGATTGAAAGGTAATCTCTTCCTCTATAGTCCTCTTGTTTCCTTTTCAACGATTTTTCACAGATTGAAACTAGGATAAACCTCAGGTTTTAGGGTTTTCCGAAAATCTTTGTTTGTTTTCATTGGAAAAGTTTCTGTAATGGCTTTAAAACCTAAATCCATGAGTTTGAAAAAACCCTAGCTAGGTTAAGAGGATTTTGATTTTAGGGTTGAAAAAGGAGAAACCCTAAGGGTCCTTAGCATGAATATTATGCTGCCCATTTCACAAAATCAGTGAAAGTTCACTAAATTGAACCTAGGGCAGCAAAATCCTAAGTGTTTAAAGAGGTCTTTAACCTAATTAGGTCAAGTAGAACCCTCAAAAGAGGATTATGACATGATGTTTGACCTAATTAGAGACATCAAGTTAGAGGTATTAATATGGCTAGGGATACGATATGTTATATTAAAAGAAATGAATGTAGAGCATATCCTTTCAGCAAGTGGAGCCGTCAAGAAAGTCTTGAAGTGTTTGACCTTAATTAAAACTGTTGAACCTCCGCACCCTTTTTTCCACTCCAAAACCCGGGTCAAGGGTTGGAGGGACGGGGCTAATATAAGTATGACAGGACCGTCTGGGTAGGCGGTGTGGGACTAATCGAGCATGCCTAATTTTGGTTCATGCTGACCGTCCAACACTCCCCCTCAGCGTGAACCATGCTCTGATACCATGTTGAAAGAGCCCAAAGCTTGTATGTATTATTTCAGTATGTAAATACAAGGAGAGAATACAAATATATAGGAGAGAAGAGAGAAGAATAAATCCTATACATGATGTGGGACTAAAGAAGGAGGAAGAGCCTGCTGAAGAAGGGCCGCGAGGGTGGTGCAGGAGCCTCCGGAGGAGGTGGTACGCGAAGTAACATCGAGCAGACATCAGAGAAAGAAGGGGTAGTGGGTGAAGCCAGAACCTGGGCCCGAATACTATGTAGGTGTGGCGGGACGCGAGCCATAATCATAGCAATACAAACAGCCTCCTTCTGGGCGCGTTGGGCAGCGAGATCAGTAGTCGTGGGCTGGTGCTGAATCCAGGCTTCCGTGAGAGTTTTAGCACGGGCCCGAAGGAGGTCATGTCCAGAGCTTTGCCAACATCCAAGGCTTGAAGATCAGTGAGGATGTCGAAAAGGTGTTGAAGGCTGTCCTTCCCGGAGTACAGCGAATGAAATTCATCCCACATGGCTTTAGCAGTCTCATGATACATGATCATCTGGTACGGCTCACCCTCGACCGAGTTCAGGATCCAGGTCTGGACACGGCCGTCATTGCGGAGCCAATCATCAGTAGACGGAGTTGGTGGCCCTGGGTAAGGTGACGGGCAAGGCCCTTGGCCTGTAAGACCCGGCGGACAGAGTGGACCCAGGGAATGAAATTAGCCTTGCCCGAGAGAGAAATAGTAGTAATCCGAAGCTCAACTCGGAGTTCGAGAGGAGCCACGTGGTCGGCAGGGGGATGAGCGGTAGTGGAGTCGCTGGAGGACATGGCGACTGAAGAGCAGCAGGGCTCGGAGAGAACAACCCGCCGCGGTCTGGAGGTCGCGGCGGTCTGGAGGTCGCGGCGGTCTGGAGGTCGCGGCGAACAGGAGCAGTCCGCGAGAGGAGAGCGCGGCGAGTTGGAGCAGATCGCAGCTCAGTGGAGCAGATCGCAGCTGGTGAGAGCAGAGCTGGAGCAGTTCGCGACAGAGGCCGCGGCGAACTGGGGGCAGGTCGCGGCAGCGGACAGGAGCAGCCCGCAAGAGGTCGCGGCGAACTGTGGGCAGGTCGCTGGAAGAGGAGCACGGTGGATACAAGCGGAGCCCGTAGCGGACAGGAGCAGTCCGCAAGGGAAGGCGGAGAGAGAGAGAGTCCGCGAGCAGGGCTCGAGCTGACAAAAAAAAGAGCGAGCTAGAGGGAGCAGTCCGCGAGCAAGGAGGCTCGAGCGGATACAAGCAGAGCCCGCAGCGAACAAGAGGGAGCAGTCCGCGAGCAAGGAGGCTCGAGCGGATACAAGCAGAGCCCGCAGCGAGAGAGAGAGAAGCTAGAGGGAGCAGTCCGCGAGCAAAGAGGCTCGAGCGGATACAAGCAGAGCCCGCAGCGGACAGGAATGATCGTCCGGAGCGGATGGAGAGAGGTGGGCCCCAATGAGTCAGAGCAGAAGATGGCTATAAGAAGCCTGGGGAGGGTGGAACCACGGAGGGAGAGAAGAGGAGCGGAATCAGAAGGGCATCCGCACGAGACCGGAGCGGATGCAGGAAGGCAGTCCGCACGAGACCGGGCGGACAAGCAGAGGGGCAGTCCGCAGGAGACCGGGCGACAGAGAAGGGGCAGTCCGCAGGAGACCGGGCGGACAGAGAAGGGGCAGTCCGCGGCTAGACGCAACCTGGCTCTGATACCATGTTGAAACCTCCGCACCCTTTTTCCACTCCAAAACCCGGTCAAGGGTTGGAGGGACGGGGCTAATATAAGTACGACAGGACCGTCTGGGTAGGCGGTGTGGGACTAATCGAGCATGCCTAATTTTGGTTCATGCTGACCGTCCAACAAAAACATCAACTTATGTGTCTTTAAAATATTGTCGATGTAGGACATGGCTTCACGAGGTGGTGGAAGGCAAGACGACGATAGTGGTCGAAGGGACAAAGGAAAAGAGGTTGACAAAGTGAGTTCTCACCCTTTTGTAATTTTTTAATTTCATGTTTATTATTCATGTTTATGCTTTATGTTTATACTTTATGAAAAAAACAATGAAAAGTAAACATACAATAAATTAGATGAAGTGAATGAAGTAAAAGAAGAAATAAAGGAATAAAGTAATGAAATGGGCTAAGTTAAGGGTCAACCCAACAGTGGAGGTGGGGTGAATATCCTCCCGATGATGATGTAATGAAAGTTAACGTGCAAATATGAAAAGGCACGTTAAGAAATGTGTGTGAATATGAAAAGGCACGAAAGCGCGCTATATAAATGATACGAAAGGTTAATATTCTCTTAACAGTGCCCGATAACAACAGGAAATGTATAAGAAATAAGGCTAAGAAAGTCCAACCCTACATGAAAAGATATATATGAAAAGGATGAGTAAAAGATGAACAAAAGAAGAAAATGGTCAATAAGAAGATGATGATGAAAACGGATTGATATGATATAACGAGAGAGAACGTAATCAAGAGAATAAAATATGAAATCCGTAAAATGCAAATAAGGCATCATAGTAAAAATGGAACAATGGGAATTCATTTAGTATTTGACTAATAGAAAATGTAACTAAACAGGTAAAGGCGGAGGCTACTCCTGCTAGCTCTAGCAGGCCCCCTACACGCAAGGAAAAGATGTACAAGATTTGGGTTGACGTCATCACAGCAGTCTTCGAAGTCATGGATGCCCACAAGACATCTTGTCGCGACCACGACTGTCACCATGACGAGTTTCAGTTCTTTTTCAAGTAGTCTGCTCGTGGTTATGTAGTATGTTACAGTATAGTTTTTGTTCTGAGTTACAGGTGTAATTTTGGGATGATATTGTAGTATACTTGTAACTGTAGCTCAGATTTTATGATTACTCCTTTTGTGTATATATATCAAGTCATTTGCTAGCGTGTATTATACTTTATCTAATGTAAGATAAATAAAAATGTGTTTTACTTCTCTCCATTTTTTTATACTATGTCATTATACATGTTTATGTATAATTGTTGATCATCATATACATGTCGCTCTTTAATTTGTCAAGTAATAAAGGAGATAAATGAAAATTGCGACGGTAGTCTAGTAAGTGGGGCCATTACACCAACAACTTCTGTGAAGCAAGCTATCATAATGCCTAGTGATCAGAGATCAGAAAAAACTCTGAAGACGATAAATAATGCCTCAAATAATGTAGACCCGAATAATCACGCAGTTCTCCTGATCATATTTTGATTGCATCTGGTTGGCGTCCTGGCTGACTACTTAACCCTTGAAGCCTCAAGATTGGAGCAAAGGACAGTTTCTACATAATCTCCTCAAACGCTAGTGCAGTCTCCTTAGTTTACACAATTTTCCCTTTGCGAAGACGGTTCATAAATGCGATCATGATGGCGCTAAATCCTTTCACAAACCTTCTATACAAGGTGACAAGTATATGAAAATGATGGTCTTCATGAATGGTCAATAGGATGGGCCACCCACAAATGGACTTTACCTTGTCAAGGTCAACAAGAATCTTATGGGCATACAGGATGTGCCCTATAAAAAGCACATATTTCAACATGAACATGCATTCTTCAAATTGATATATATATATATATATATATATATATATATATATATATATATATATATATATATATATATATTTGTGTGTGCTTATTTCAGAGTGTCTAATAAAAGTCAAGGATGAACATGATGATCAAGATGATCCGGGTGCATCTGACTAAAAAAGTCGATATCGTCAAAATAAACAAACAAAAACTTGTTATTTAGGGGAGTAATACTGTTACGGTGGGCCGCTCCCCCTATTATACTGGCGCACCAGCGGGGGTCCCACTCGCTCTACAGGGCCGCGGCCCGTACACTCCAACCCATCTCGGTGACCAGTTTAATCACCGCGGGATGTTGAGGCGGGGGCTCGATCCCCCTACCTCCTTCATAAGAAACATTCAACACTGCCCTCATCACCAACTGAGCCGCGGCTCAGTTGGTGATGAGCCTTGTGTTGAAAGGTTCTTATGAAGGAGGTAGGGGGATCGAGCCCCCGCCTCAACATCCCGCGGTGATTAAACTGGTCACCGAGATGGGTTGGAGTGTACGGGCCGCGGCCCTGTAGAGCGAGTGGGACCCCCGCTGGTGCGCCAGTATAATAGGGGGAGCGGCCCACCGTAACATAAAAGTGCACTTTTATGTTACGGTGGGCCGCTCCCCCTATTATACTGGCGCACCAGCGGGGGTCCCACTCGCTCTACAGGGCCGCGGCCCGTACACTACAACTCATCTCGGTGACCAGTTTAATCACCGCGGGATGTTGAGGCGGGGGCTCGATCCCCCTACCTCCTTCATAAGAACCTTTCAACACAGGCATCATCACCAACTGAGCCACACTGCCCTCATCACCAACTGAGCCGCGGCTCAGTTGGTGATGAGGGCAGTGTTGAATGGTTCT
This sequence comes from Platanthera guangdongensis, assembly GCA_039583875.1. Taxonomy (NCBI): domain Eukaryota; kingdom Viridiplantae; phylum Streptophyta; class Magnoliopsida; order Asparagales; family Orchidaceae; genus Platanthera; species Platanthera guangdongensis. The sequence goes on from CM077167.1 coordinate 158,388,467, forward strand.
TATGAAGGAGGTAGGGGGATCGAGCCCCCGCCTCAACATCCCGCGGTGATTAAACTGGTCACCGAGATGGGTTGGAGTGTACGGGACGCGGCCCTGTAGAGCGAGTGGGACCCCCACTGGTGCGCCAGTATAATAGGGGGAGCGGCCCACCGTAACAAATACCTAAGTCATGATCCTCGTAAAGGTACCGGGTGCATTCAACAGCACAAATGACATATCTAGGTTCTGTTTGATCTCCCTTGACCTAAAATGTTCTCTTCCACTCATCCCCCTCCCGAATCATAATCTAAAGGCACATTGTGAAGACTCTTATTCCGGGTTTTCCAAATGATTCGAGAATCAAACATAATTTCAAAAAAAGGTCACAGCATCTCAGTACAAAGACCATAAACACCAGAAATCTTATTCATTTATTTATTTACAACAGTTAATAAATACTTATGAGTATTTATCCATACTCATTACAAAAATCACAGTCGGGATCGGTACACGAGGTTTTGTGCCTTTCCTGAGCTTCGTCAATGCCTATAAATATTTTTAACCATACATTCACCAATTCTTCTGACGGAATCCCTTTCTGAGCAATGGGAGTGGCTCTTATTGCCTAAAAATGAGTGCAACGGGTTAGTCATAAACAGTATGACTATGTGAGAAAAATATTTCGTGAATAATTATACATGCAAACAAAAATTGGACTTCTCCAAGTTGGCATACTATGTCGATTCTCTCGGAACCTCCAAAGAAGATCGTTGCCGACAATTCCAACAAGTACTGCAGGACGATATTTGTAATTTGTTAGTGCCTCTTGATATTTTAGAATATGGGAAGCTGGTCGAGAGGGCGCGATTAGTGGAGATTGATCAGGAAAATCATTGAAGCGTCGAGATAGTGGAAAAAGAAAAATAACTGAAACACAAACTCAAGATGAACCTAAAAGTAAAGATGCTAAGACATTCCAGATTGGTCCATCAACCAGTAATATATCTGAAACACCTACGACGAAATGCGCCAAATGTGGTCGATTTCATCGAGGAGAATGTTTAATTAGGTCTTGTTATTATTGACGCCAACCTGGTCATACAAAGAGAACGTGTCTGAAGACCCTGAACAAAAAAATTAATTCTTACGAACAACCTCCTCTACAGCAACACGTATATCAAATGCTTGTTGAATCGTTACCTTCGGCACCTACACCTGCACATGTGTCTGCTCCTGTCCATGCTCTAATTCCTCCTCCAGAAGTTCCTAAAGAGCATTCAATACAGCCGCGAGCGTTCAATTTAGAACCGTATCGCAGGAAATAAATTGTAACGGATGCATCGTATGACACATATGTACATATGTACTTAACTCTTTGTGTATAAATAAACAGTTAGTTCTTATTTCAAGCTATCAACTTTCAATTTATAACGTTTGTTTTCGAGGACGAAAACTTCTTTAAGAGGGGAAGAATTGTGACGATTCAAAAAAGCGACAATAATTTTAATTTTTTCCCCGATGATTAACAGGAGGCAAATCAAATTTTTACAATCAATTTTCGCATTTTTCTGTTTCATTTTGTTTGTTAAATTTTGTTAGAAAAGTCCATGTAAAAAGGCCTATTATTGGGCCCATGTATTTGATTTTTTCTCTCTTCTCTTAATAGTCTCACATCTTATATTGGACTTCATCTCTCCTTTTGTCTCCTATATATTTCTATTCTCTCCTTGTATTTACATACACAAGAAATATATACAAGATTTTAAGCTCTTTCTACATGGTATCAGAGGCACTTGTTCTCTCCTGCGGACTCCTTTCTTCTATCTGCCTATCCTGATCAACTTGTGGCCTGCTCATCTCCCTAGGCCGCTTGGCTTCTGCATCCTGCTTTCTCTAAATCCGCTTCCACTTCTCTTTGTGGTTCCACCCTCCTCCTCAGGCTTCTTATAACCTCCTTTCACTGTCCCGTGGGGCCCACCTATCCCGTGCCTACTCGTGCTCTCTGCTTCAGTCCGCTGCAAGCTCCCTCTCGCTCACTCTCCTGTCCGCTGCGAGCTCCTGCTTTAGTCCGCCACGGGATCTTCTCCCGGCTCTGTTTTTTTTCTCCCTTGCGAGCTCGCTCTCTTATCTCGCGAGCTTCTACTCCACGTTGTTTCAGTCCGCTGCGAGCTCTCATCTACTCTGCTGCAGCTTGCTCCTGCTTCAGTCCGCTGCGGCCTGCTCTCTGCTTCAGTCCACTGCGAACTGCTCCAGAACGCTGTGCGGGCTTTCTTCCAGTCCGCCTTCTTCCCTTCTCTCCTTGCGAGCTTCTACCCATGTCCAGACCGAGCTCTCTTCTTGCACGCGGTCACTTGGTTTATCCCGTCGCGGACTGTTCATATCCGCTACGGGCTCCCTGCTCGCTGACTGCTCCAGTCTGTCGTTGTGGCTCTCTCTCTTCTCGTGAGCTGCTCAAGTTCCTCTGCTTTTTTTCCCTTCTCGCGTACTGCTCCAGTCTGTTGCCTATCTCCCCTCGTCGGGCTCCCTTCCTGCACTTGCGGACTGCCATCTCTACTCGTTGCGGACTACCCCAGTTCACTGTGGACTGCTCCTCCTTGCCTCTTGCCCTAGCCGTTGCGACCCGCCCTTCGGGGTTCTAGCTCGCTCTCTTCCCAGCGGGCTCCTGTGCCAGTCCGCTTCTGCAATCCGTCGGTTCTGCTTCCTCTCCCCGCAATGACTTCCAGCGGGTAGAGAGGGCACCTGTTCCTGAAATCCGTGATGAGCTGCGGATTACAACTATCTCCCTCTCCGGGAAGAAGAATTTTCTCCCTTGGGTTCATTCTGTTCGCTGGATTCTTCAGGCCAAGGGCCTTTTACATCACCTCACTCAAGCTCCTCCTTCTACCGACGAATGGCTCCGCAATGATGGTCGTGTTCAGACCTAGCTCCTCAATTCCCTCGATGGCGAACCGTATCAGATGGTCATGTATCACAAAACGGCCAAAGCTATGTGGGATGAACTGCACTCTCTGTACTCGGGTAAAGACAGTCTTCAACATCTCTATGACATCCTCATCGATCTTCTAGCTCTCGACACGAGGGGGGAGGGGGGCATGGCGGCTTCGGACGTGACCTCGTTTGTCGCTCGTGCAAAAACTCTTGCTGAGGCCTGGATTCAACATCAACCGTCTACCAATGACCATGTTACTCAGCGTGCTCAAAAAGAGGTTTGCATTTCCATCATGATGGCTCGTCTCCCGCCTCACCTTCAGAATATTCGCACCCAGATTCCGGCTCTTCCGTGTTTCACCACATCCTGATACTACTGCGCCTCCGCCCTCGGTCCTTCTTCAGCAAACCACGCACCCCTTATTGCCCCCACCTACTTCCATTCGTGGTGGCCGTTTGGGTTCTAGGGGCCCCGGGCGCGGTGGTTTGGGTCGGCCGACTTGTTCCTACTACGGAAAGGACGGTCATTATGTGGCCAACCTGCTACAAGAAGATTGGTTATCCTCCTCGTCCGACAGCCTCGGTTGCTGCGGACACATCTTCTGTCGTTCCTTCTGACCTTAAGGTTATTCGTCTCCAGCTCCAGCAACTCCAAGGGCTTCTCAACCCGCCCTCTGCCTCCATCGCCACCGCCTCCAACGCAGGTACTGCTTGTTTATCCACCAGTCCGTGATAGATCCTGGACTCGAGTGTCACTCATCATATTACCTCGCAACGGCCACCCAAGTATACGGATTCTCCGCATCCAAAGTATATCATCGTGGCAAATGGGGCGACGGTTCCCGTCTCCGGCTCGACTGACCTTGTACTCAACCCATCGCTCTCCCTTCGTTCGGCTCTTCATGTTCTGAGCTCCTCGTTCAATTTACTTTTTGTTGGTCGCCTTACAAATGGTCTAAATTGCTGTCATATTCACCCCCTCTTCTTTTCTCATACAGGATCAGCGGACGCGTACTACCATTGGTAGAGTCACACTGCAGAGCGGGCTTTACCTTCTCGATGACTATCCCACTGTCCTATCTTTTGTCTCCTCCAGTGAGTGGCATCGACGTCTTGGCCACGCTCCTCTCTCGGTGCTTCAGCGGGCTCTTCCTGATGTTTCTCTTAATCCTTTTCAGTGCGAGTCTTGTATCTTCGGCAAGCAGCCGCGTTCTTCTTTTCCTGCATATTGTACCCGGAGCATTGCTCCTTTTCATTTAGTACATTCAGACATTTGGGGTCCTTATAAAGTTACTAGTATTTTTGATTATCGCTATTTCATCACATTTATTGATGACTACTCTCGCACAACGTGGCTTTACTTACTGCGTGATCGTACTGAGCTTCCCCGTGTCTTTCGGGCCTTTGTCCTTGAAACTCGTACGCAATTCAACACTACCATCAAAACATTACGCACTGATAATGCTCGCGAATACACTAGCCACGGCTTTGCGACCTTGTGCTCTGAATTCGGGATTCTTCATCAAACATCATGTGTTTACACACCCCAGCAAAACGGCGATGCCGAACGGAAGAACCGGCACTTGCTTGATGTTGCCCCCTCTCTCTCATGCTTCAAATGCATGTCCCCAAAAGTTACTGGAACTTTGCGGTCTCTACTGCGTGCTTCCTGATCAACCGGCTCCACCTGCTATGTCCATTGCATGGGTCCGTACACGGACAAGCTGGAACCCCGGGCCACTAAACATGTCTTCGTTGGTTATTCACGTACGCAGAAAGGCTATGTCTGTTACTCTCCCGCTACCCGCAAGGTTTCCATTTCTGCAGATGTTACCTTCCGGGAAGATCAACTGTTCTTCTCTGCTCCTTTAACCACTCCTTCTACGTCGGAACCTCTACCACCACTCCTCTCACGGCCTGTTATTCCCGTTACTACACCTCTACAACTGGAACCACCTGCTCCGACTTCTGCCCCCTCCAGGCCACCTGTCATCCGTGTCTACTCTCGCCGCTCGTCCGACTCTGTTGCCCATCTGCAGTCTGTCTCGACCTCGGCTACTCCGCGCCCTGCTGATCAGGTACCTGCCTCCACTGCTCATCCTCTGGCAAACTGTGTCTCCTTGCATCGCCTCTCTCCTCACCTACACACATTTGTTACTTCTCTTTTCTCGATTTCGGTTCCTAACTCTGTGCAGGAGGCGCTACAACATCCTAGATGGCGGGCCGTCATGGAAGAGGAAATGGCTGCTCTCTGGGCCAACCAGACATGGACTCTTATACCCCTTCCTCTGGGTCACACGCTGGTTGGGTGTAAATGGGTGTATGTTATCAAACATGCTGCTGACGGAACGATTGACCACCTGAAAGCTCGTCTGGTGGGTCGTGGCTTCACCCAACAACGAGGGCTCAACTATGAAGAAACCTTTTCTCTGGTTGTCAAACTCAACACCGTTCGAGTCCTCATCTCCGTGGTTGTCCATCGCTGGTGGCCTTTATTGCAAATCGATATTAAGAACGTCTTTCTGAATGACGATCGCCAAGAAACGGTCTATATGCAACAACCTCTCGGATTTGAGACCACGGGGGAGTCTCAGGTCTGCCGTCTGACGAAGGCACTGTATGGTCTCAAACAATCCCCATGGGTATGGTTTGACAAATCCAGTAAGTCCCTTCGAGAGGTTTGTTTTACTCGAAGCTCGGCAGACTTCTCGCTATTCACTCGTCACCGAACAACGGGAACTGTTCTTTTGTTAGTTTATGTTGACGATATCATAATTACGGGAGACGACTCGAATGGAATACAGGATGTCAAACTACACCTGGGCACAGTTTTTCAAACAAAAGATATGGGGCCCTTTCGGTACTTCTTGGGCCTTGAGGTTGCCAGACGGCCAGATGGTCTCGTCTTCTCTCAACGGAAGTATTGTCTCGACCTCATTCGAGATGCTGGCTATTCAGGGTGTCAGCCAGTTGACACCCCAATGGATGCAAATCACAAGTTGTGCGCTCAGGCATCTGACTCAGATCTCCTACTCCAGAATCCAGAATACTATCGTCGTCTCGTTAGAAAATTGATCTATCTCACGGTAACTAGACCAGATATTTCTTTTGATGTTGGTATTGTCAGTCGATACATGCATACCCCTCGAAGATCTCATCTTCGGGCTGTTGAACGCATTCTCAGATACCTTAAAACGGCTCCTGGTCAAGGTCTGGTTTACAAAACCTCATCTTCAGCTCCAACGTTGGTGTCGTATTCTGATGTCGATTACGTTGGTTCCCTTGATGATCGACGGTCAACAAGTGGCTTTTGCACATATCTTGGAGGACATTTGATTACTTGAAGAAGCAAGAAACAAGCAGTCGTTGTTTGATCATCAGCTGACGCAGAATACCGGGCAATGACGTCAGTGGTTTCTGAACTAACTTGGCTTGAAGGTCTTCTTACCGATTTGGGTGTAAAGCTCCCTTCCCCAGATATCATCCTCTGTGACAGCCAGTCTGTCATGCACATAGCCAAGAACTCAGTATTCCACGAGAGAACAAAGCATATCGAAGTCGACTGTCACATCATCCGGGAAAAGGTTCAAATGAAGAAACTCGACCTAAAGCATGTTCTGGGGACAGAACAAGTTGCGGACGTCCTCAGAAAGGCTCTTTTCAGTACTCTCTTCTATCAGTGCTTGTCCAAGCTTGGCGCATACGATTTGTACGCTCCAGCTTGCGCGGGAGTGTTAGAAAAGCCCATGTAAAAAGGCCTATTATTGGGCCAATGTATTTGATTTTTCCCTCTTCTCTTATTAGTCTCACATCTTGTATTGGACTTGCTCTCTCCTTTTCTCTCCTATATATTTGTATTCTCTCCTTGTATTTACATACACAAGAAATATATACAAGATTTTGAGATCTTTCTACAAATTTGATTTAATTTATTATTGTGGGTGCCGATAGCCAAATATTGTGATTGTGTGGGCTTGTTAAGTGGCCTGCCATTTAAATGGGCTTGGTAAGTGGACTGTCATTAGTGGGCTTGGTAAGTGGACTGTCATTAGTGGGCTTGGTAAGTGGACTGTCATTAGTGGGCTGGTTGGATAAGTGTGTTGGTTGTGGTGGTGTTAGCTGGTTTTGACACTTGGATACGCCAAGTGTTGGCTAATTTGTGCTGTGGGGCCGATTTGGTGACACCTTGGAGTTGTTTTGACACTTGGAAGGCTTGGTGTTGGCTAGTGGTGTAACTTGGTTTGCTTGGTGACACCTTTAAGAGGTGCAATAACTCTGTTGATTAGATTTTTATCTTGTGACATCTTATCTCTTATTATAAATAGAGCTGAACCTCTCTCATTTGTTTGCTACTTTCTCTTTCTTGTGATGTTCCTCTCTTGCCCCTTTGTATGGTTGCTCTCTGCTGCTGCACCCGAGCTGTTGCTACTTCCTGCTACTGCTCCCTGCAGCTCCTGAGCTGCTGCTGCTCCCTGCTGATGCTTCCAAGCTACTGCTACTCTCTGTTGCTGCTCTCTGCTGCTGCTCCCGAACTACTGTTGGTTCCCCTGTTGCGCTGCCTCCTGTGTAGCTGTTGTGGCCGCTGTGTGCTGCCCCTTCACCTCTCATTCGAGTTTGGTCATTCCTCCTCTACTATAGTAACTATATTTGGGACTACTTTGGGGCAACTTTGTGACCAGTTTATGGGTTGTTTTGGACTGGTTTTGGTACTAAAACCTTGCTATTTTTAAAGGGTTGATATGCATACTTTTGGGGGTTGTTATGAGACTATTTTTTGCGCTATTTTGAAGCTGTTTTGTGTTGTTTAAACGGCAGAATTTGGGACTATTTTTTAGCTATTTTAAGAGTCGTTTTTTTGGCTATTTTGTGTCATTTGGCGGCTGAGTTTGAGATTCGCAGTCTCAGTTGAGGACTGTTTTGGTTGGACAGCTTGAATAAACATTTTTGTTTCGTTTATGTTGACTTTCAGATTTTGACGGATTTAAACGCCTATTAGTTAATCCTTTAAAACATTAATGGTATAAATATCAAGTGATGTAATTAAAAAGGGGGGTTTTCAGGAAACAATTTCGAGAAATAACATTTAAGTAATTATTGTTTAATATGATATATGCATGTTGTTATCTCCTATTGTTTGCATGTATAACTATTAACGAAACGTTTTTCCCAAATAGTCATAATTTTATAACTAACCTATTGTAGACTCATTTTTTAGGCAACAGGAGCCGCTCTCAGTGTAAGGAAAGGGATTCCGCCGGAAGAGTTGTCGAAGGTATGGTCTTTGTACTGTGATGCTGCGACCTTTTTACTGAAATAATGTTCGATTCTCGAATTATTTGGGAAGCCCAGAATAAGGGTCTTCACACACTGTATGGGACTAAACTCACTCACTATTACAAAACATTAATAGACCGACATTACGACATTTCCAACACTCCCCCTACAGCTAAAGGGGGAACCTTCAGCTTGGACATATCAAATAACGACAATGGAGGTAGGCGATGCAGGACAAAACATCAGACGAGACACCGGGGGAAAATCCAAATCGGGGAATCAAGCTGGGGACATAGTCACACACGACGTTGACCCACACATGACGTTAACACACACACGACGCGCGACGCGGGACCCATACACGACGCAAGACCCACACACGGTGTGGACTCACTGGAAACCGGTCAACCAACATCACATACACACACAACATGCGAAAGAGAGCGAAAGATGTGGAGAAAACCATCAACCGGGCAACCGGGGATAATCCATCGGGGATAATCCGCACAAAGGGCAGTCCGACATGACACAGTCCCGCATGACACGGTCTCACAGGACACAACCCGTGTGATACCCCAAAATGTGCAAAATAATTTTATTAATCCTCGATGATGAGAACACAAGGCAGTACGAGTTTGTCGTAAATTTTTCGTGTTTTTTCGTTTCATTTTATTAGTTAACTTTGCTTTATTTTATTATTGTGTGTCAATAGCCAAATAATGTGATTGTGTGGGCTTTCGGATCGAGGCGACCATCGAACGAAGGGGCATCGAGTCGGATGCGACGAGTGATGTCATGATAGTGGCCGCCTCTCCTAGGATCGGGGTAGTCCTCGGGGTAGTCATCGTGAGCGTAGTCGTATCGAGCGGGTGGGGGACCACGCTCTCTCCGACCCGTGGGATAATAATCATCCTGGTGATGGTCACGGCGACCGTGTGGGGGCACACGATCTCAGGGGTCCGGCTGAGGCTGACGTGGCATACGGTACTCATCACGCTGGGGTGGCAGTCTATCCCTCGCCGGGACTTGCCTATAATCTCTCGCAAAATCAGGATGTCGCCTTACCGGCGGAATCGGGGCTCGATGAGGACGATCACAACGGTGACGGTCTGCGGGAGGTGGGCCATCCCTTGGGCGTTGCCCTCGACGTGGGGGAGCGTCAGGGTCGTCCTCAAGAGAATCGTCACGCTGTGTCGGAGTGTCCCTGGCATCCTCTAAATGGCCTAAACGAAGGTTCACCTCGGCAAGGTCATGACGCACATCGTCGAACTGGGCTCCTATGGTGTCAAGGCGACCTAGGACAAGGCGTTGGAACTCAGCGAAAGTGGCGTCTGAATTCGAACTCGTCGCTCGGTCCTCGGTGTTCTGTGGTTCTACCATGCTTACTCTAAAAGTCCTACCACTACGGAGCATGCAAGTGGCCTAACCTGCTTTGATACCAAATGATGTAGGGGTAGTCTAGTGGTGCTCGGAAGCTAGGACCCTACGTGCACGTGTGAGGGGATATGCGAATGCAATGCTACATGCAATGAACAGTCGGATAGCAACGACTAGCAACTTAAGCAATGAAAATTAACAACACCACGTAATTAATCGAAATAAATAAGCAATTAAATAATTTTGGCAATTTGGCAACGGCTTCCTCCGCGCGGAGGGCCTAAGCAAACGGCGGCGACTATTTCCACAACAAATATTGGCGTATAAGACAACAACTACCAAACTATGATCACAGCGCAAATATAGATAAACAACCAAGTGCAAATGTCAAATACAACACAATACCATGAAATACTCACAAACTGCTAGTTTCGTTTACAGAAGAGGACCGTCGGCGCTAGGGCGCAATTCGCAAAGGACGGCGCTGTCGGGATTTTGCAGCATGAAATACTTTCGCAGCTACGGCTCGGGAAAAGAAAGATGAACCGAGGAAAAGTTATACCCTAACCTTGAAATTATATCTATATATAATGTTCAGTGAACCGGATTTGGTCTTAATAGAAATTACCCCTTAAAAGGATGAACTTAGTTCAAAATTCAAAATCGGGCAAAAAGCCGTGTGCAGCCGAATTTTACTTGGTCACAAAACCATATCAACAAGCTGTCAAAAGGCATGAAATTCGAGTACATGAATTCGACTTCATGAAAGCGACTGCATCGGTTGCATGGAATTCGACCTCATGATATTCGACTGCAAGAAATTCGACTGCATTGGCTTCATAAAGTTCGACTACATCGACTGCATTGGCTTCATGAAGTTCGACAACATCGACTTGATGAAAATAGACTGCATCCAGTCAACATTGGACTTGGTCATTTTCAGCCAACCGATTTGTTGACAAACGGTCAAACAGTTTCTAATCAAAAAATTTTCACTTTACATCCATAACCTTTATGAGTTGAGCCACTTCGATCTATTATCTAATTTCTCGTGCGCTATTATGTGTGACTCCATGAGTTCATATAACGTTGAGAACGATACTAACTTTTTAGTACTTCTAGATCACAAGGACACCAACACAGGATAGCGCGGGGGGGGGGGGGGGGGGGGGGGGGGGGGGGGGGGCAGATGCGGATGAAGGGGAAAGAAACGGACCGCCCACTGGAATGAAATTAGGGTTACGCTTGCTAGAAATTATTTGGCTCTGATACCATGTTGTAAGAGAGATATGAAAATAAAAGGTGCATAATATTCATCCGGAAAGGGACTTTAAATAGGAAATACATAGACTCATAAAACTCCACATACTATGTGGGACTAAGCCCACTAACTACTACAAAACACTAATATACCGACATTGCGACATTTCCAAACAGCTCAGTTGGATCTGAGAGGAGAAGTTAAAATCCTCTTATAAAGGAGGTTCTGGGATCAATTCCCGACCACAACAACCTGCTGCACAGTTTATATCCAAGGTCGGGAGCGAATTGGGGTGCACCGACTACAGTCGGGTTGTGGGTCCGGGTCTTGACCTTTCTATGACCGGTGGGCCCACAGCCCGATTGCAGTCGGTGCACCCCAACCCGCTCTCCACCATGGATATAAACTGTGTGACGGGTTGTTGAGGTCAGGAATCGTTCCCAGGACCTCCTTTATAAGAGGATTTTAACTTCTCCTCTCATACCCAATTGACTCAACAACCCGCCGCACGGTTTATATCCAAGGCGGAGAGCAGGTTGGAGTACACCGACCGCAGTCAGGTTGTGGGCCCAGGTCTTGACCTTTATACGGTCAGCCTTGACCTTTCTATAGTCGGTGGGCCCACTTTCAAAACAAATTATTAATGCAATTTAAAAATCGTTGAATATCATATAGTTGCATGTAGAGTTCACTCATTATTTTCCCATCACATAGGATTGTCCTGCGTCACACTGATTCTGTCTCCTGCATCTATTCAAACTTCACATGTTTCCTTATTTATAAGTTTTAACTATTGTGGCATATCTTCCATTTAGATTTATAAAACAAATTATTATTGCAAGTTACAAATCGTTGGATTTCATATAGTTGCATGTAGAGTTCACTAAATATTTCCCCATCACATAAAACAATCATGTGTCACATCGGTTCTGTCTCCTGCATATATATATTAAATTATCAAATTGTTGGCAATAAAAAAACTTGTGATTTACAACCTACAAATAGAGTTATAATCAATTCAAACAAAAATAATTTTTTTCAAATTTCACATAAAATTTCTATAATATGGAGGTAAAACGAAGTATATTATTTACCATCAACTTCTATTCCACTGGGAACAAATGGAACAGACCCAGTTGCAATCAGTATATTTCTAGCAGTGACTTCTTTGTCAGAGAAGCCAATTTTTCCATATTTCACCTTTTGAGTTCCCTATTAACATCAAGAATTTTCTCTTCATAAGTGCTTGAAGCCTCGGTTCAAGACATCTAATCAAATTTATCAAAACATGGCAACCATGCATGACTTACAACAATCGTGCCAACTCCAGTCAATATGTCAACACCAAGAGCTTTAAGTGAATTGGTCAAATTGCTGCGAATCTTCGATGCAAGATTATTTGCATGATCAGCTACACTTTGCCTATCATAACTATGGTTTGAAACCTATCATATAAGGAAAGAGTAAGATTACAACAACAAAAAATTTAAAGAATAATCATTATTGATACTAACAAATTAAACAGATAAACTGACAAATTAGGCTTGCATGCATTGTTAAATTGCAAACTCAAGATGTTGTCGTAAGCATACAGAAGGTAACCAAAGCATCAAAAATAACTCTATCAATTAAAAACAGGTGATGGTGGCTAGGTTTTATCTATCTTGGAAAAAGGGAATTGTGAAGCTACCTATAAAGGGACTATTTCCTTTGTTGGGCTCATAAAGGTACATCTCTTTTTTGTTTTTTCATGATATCAGCACGGGATCTGCTCCTGATCGTTTGTCCAACATCGTAGATCCCTGGTCTGATCGTCCTGGGTAGAATGGTTCTACCTAGTTATGTCAAAGACAGCACTGCTTGTCTCTATCGACACCGATCTATGTTTTGTCAATGACAGCAACAAACTTCACAAACCTGCGTGCTTCTTTTGACTATCCACAACAAGTTTTGTTCTCATAGTTCCTTAGATTGTGGATGACAAGCTGTGCTCTTACCGTTTGCCCGATTGTTGACTGTGAACTCAAGTAGATATATTATATAGCTAACACAGTAGTCCTAGCTAACAATTGCAGAGATATTATGCTGCTTCTCTCGGCAGCTAGTTCTCCAGAGAATCGACATCTAAAGTTTTTGTACTCCTTTGAGTCGACAGTAAGTTCTCCTGAATGCATGCTTCTCTCAGTCTCAAGTTCACTATCGTAGATTCTACAGATCTCTAAGAAGACTATTCTCTTTTTGTCCTGTTTTCAGTGCTCTTTTGAGTGTTCGCTTTGGAATAGGTAATGAAGGTAAACAAGTCACTGCTAAATAAATTGCAGCTCCTCTTTATGTTTATTCTTGTAGAGAGAAAAAAGGAGCCTTGTATATATGTTCACTTATATCAAATACAAAGAATGAGTACATATTTATAGGAGGGAGAAAGAGAGAGGAAGGTCCTATATATGATGTGGGACTAAAGAGAAGAGCGAAATAACAATAAAATTACATAATAGGCATTTGTCAAATGAGCTTCTTTAACAATTCTCATGGATTCAACCATAATATTTTCAAGCGGTTAAGAAACTTAAATTTAATGGACAAAACTATCCTAAGTGCCCAATCATTTAGCTTTTTATGGGAAGCCATAACTAGCAAGAGGCTTCGATTAATGACTAGCACGAGACCCTCCACTCCCATATATGGTGTTTTTTACTAGGAATGGGAAAGAGAAAATCTAACAGTTATGGCTTGGCTTTTCAATTCCATGGAACAAAAAAATCCAATAATTTTATTTTGTCAGACTTCCAACAAAACATGAGATCTCATTGAGCGAAAGTTCTACAAAAAGAATGACCATGTTAGAATTTATCAATAACATGTTGAACAGATTTCATTTTCAATGGAAAATATGGAGAACCTAAGAGTTATTATTGAAAGAGCTCAAAACTTGTATGTATTACTTGTATATGTAAAAACAATGAGAGAATACAAATATATAGGAGAGAGAAGGTGAGGAGAAATCCTATACAAGATGTGGGATTAAGAAGAGAAGAAGGAAAAATACTAAGAAGGGGCCCAATAATGGGCCCATTACATGGGCTTTTCTAACACTCCCCCGCAAGCTGGAGTGTACAAGTCGTATGCGTCAAGCTTGGATAGGCACTGATAGAAGAGGGTACTAGGTAGAGCCTTCGTGAGGACATCCGCAACTTGTTCAGTACCCGGAACATGCTTCAGTTCAATCTTCTTCATGTGAACTTTCTCCCGAATGAAATGACAATCCACTTCAATATGCTTTGTTCTTTCGTGAAAGATCGGGTTCTTGGCTATATGCATGGCAGCTTGACTGTCACAAAGGAGGAGAGCCGGTGAAGAAAGTTTTATCTCAAGGTCAGCAAGAAGGCTCTCAAGTCATGTGAGTTCCGAAACCACAGATGTCATTGCCCAATATTCTGCTTCAGCTGAGGATCGAGCAAGCACCGCTTGTTTCTTACTTCGTCAGGTGATCAGATGCCCTCCAAAATATGTGCAAAACCTGTTGGTTGATCGTCGATCATCGAGGGAACACGCATAATCAGCATCAGAATATGCCACCAATGTTGGGGTTGAGGGTGAGGTTTTGTAAACTAATCCTTGGCCAGGAGCAGTTTTAAGGTATCGGAGAATCCATTCAAAGGCCTGTAGATGAGAGCTTCGAGGAGAATGCATATACCGACTGACGACACCAACAGCAAAGGATATATCTGGTCTTGTTACTGTTAGCTAGATCAGTTTCCCAAAAAGACGACGATATTATTCCGGATTTTGAAGCAGAAGATCAGAATCCGAAGCCTGAGCACATAGCTTGTGATTTACATCCATCGGAGTGTTCACAGGCTTATAGCCGGAGTAGCCTGCATCATGAAGGAGATCGAGGCAATACTTTCGTTGAGATAGGACAAGGCGATCTGGTCGTCTGGCAACCTCCAGACCCAAGAAGTACCAAAGGTTCCCCAGATCTCTTGTTTGAAATACGGAGCTTAGATGTTGTTTGACCGCATGTATTCCGTTCGAGTCGTTTCCAGTAATGATGATGTCGTCAATGTAAACCAATAGGAGAACCGTTCCCGTTGCCAAGTGGCGAGTGAATAATGAGAAATCTGCCGAGCTCCGAGTAAAGCCAATTTCCCGTAGGGCCTTACTAAACTTGTCAAACCATGCCCGAGGGGATTGTTTGAGACCATAGAGGGACTTCAGAAGACGACAAACCCGAGACTCTCTCGTGGTCTTAAACCCGGGAGGTTGCTGCATGTAAACCGTTTCCTGGAGATCGTCATTCAGAAAGGCATTCTTTATATCGAGTTGAAGTAAGGGTCACTGGCGATGCACAGCCACGGAGATGAGGACACAAACCGTGTTGAGCTTGGCCACAGGAGAAAAGGTTGTCATAGTCGAGACCTTGTTGTTGGGTGAAGCCGCGAGCCACCAGACGAGTTTTGAGTCTGTCAATGGTCCCATCAAGAGCATGCTTGATGACAAAGAGTCATTTGCACCCAACCGATTTCTGACCAGGAGGAAGGGGTACCAAGGTTCAAGTCTGGTTTGCCCAGAGAGTAGCCATTTCCTCGTCCATGGCAGCGCACCAGCCAGGATGTTGGAGAGCCTCCTGCACAGAGTTAGGAACAGAAACCGAGAACAGTGAAGTAGCAAATGTATGAAGGTGGGGAGAGAGGCGATGCAGGGATACAAAGTTCGCCATCGAATGAGCAGTGGAGGCGGGCACCGGATTAGCAGGGCTCGGAGAAGCCGAGCTCGAGGCCGACTGCAGAAGGGGAACGGAACGAGGAGGGCGGCGATTGTAGACTCAGATGACAGGAGGCTTGGAAGGAGCAGGAGCTGGGTTAGGTAGAACCTGTGGAAAAGGCGCGGGAACGGGGATGACAGGTCGTGGGAGGGATGGTGGTAGAGGTCGGTGGTAGAGGAGTGGGTAGAAGAGGAGAGAAGAAAGTTTGATCCTCCCGGAAGGCAACATCAGCGGACACGGAGATCTTTCGGGTAACCGGAGAACAACACACATTGCCCTTCTGAGTAAGGGAATAGCCGTCGAAAAAATGTATGGCCGCCTGGGGATCCAACTTTTCCGTGGACAGACCCAGAAGGTGTACGAAGCAGGTGCAGCCAAAGACCCTGGGTGTGAGAGGGAAGGCCGGAGCGGAGGGAAATAGGAGGCTGAACGGAGTGGCGTGGTGGAGAACAGAGGAAGGGAGACGGTTGATGAGAAAGCAAGCAGTGGAGACCGCAAAATTCCAGTAGACTTTGGGAACATGCATGTGAATCATGAGGGAGCGGGCAACGTCAAGCAGGTGTCGATTCTTCCGTTCAGCAACGTCGTTTTGTTGGGGGGTGTAGGTACAGGATGTCTGATGAATAATACCGAACTCCGCGCACAGATTTGCAAATTCATGGCTGGCGTACTTGCGAGCATTACCAGGGCGCAACGTTTTTATGGTAGTGGAGAATTGCGTACGAGTCTCTAGCACAAACGCCCGAAACAAGCGAGGAAGCTCGGAGCGATCACAAAGTAAGTAAAGTCACGTCGTGCGGGAGTAATCATCAATAAAAGTGATAAAGTAGCGATAACCAGAAAAACTAGTAATTTTGAAAGGACTCCAAACATCGGAGTGCAGTAAATCAAAAGGAGTCAAGCTTCGAGTACAATGTGCGTGAAAGGAAGAACGCGGCTGCTTGCCGAAAATACAAGAATCACACTGAAATAAAGAAATGATACATCAAGAAGCGCCTTTTGGAGGACCGGATGAGGGGCATTCCCAAGACAGTGATGCCAATCCACGGAGGAGACGGAGGAGAGGACGGTAGGAGAGGCATCGAGAAGGTAGAGCCCGTTTTGCAGTCGACCCCTACCAATGGTAATCCGCGTCTGTCGATCTTGTATCAAAAAAGCAGAAGAGATGAATGTGACGGAGCAATTCATATCAGTAGTAAGACGGCCAACAGACAGTAAATTAAACGGGGAGCCCGGAACATAAAGAGCCGAGCGAAGAGAGATGGAGGGGTTGAGGGAGAGGTTAGCACAGCCGGAGACCGGAACAGTCGCCACATTAGCCACGGTGATATACTTCGAATGAGGAGCATCCGAGTACTTGGGCGGTCGCAGCGAGGTGATGTGATGAGTGGCACCCGAGTCCAAGATCCAGCGCGGACTGGAGGAAAAACAAGCAGTACCTGCAGTGGAGGTGGAGGCACCAGAAACCGATGGAGGGCTGAGCAGCCCATGGAGTTGCTGTGGCTGTAGGCGAACGGACTCAAGGTCGGCACTTGTGGAAGAAGAGCCTTCAGCAGAACAGCAGCAGTCGGATGAGGGGGGTAGCCATGTTTCTTATAGCAAACTGTCTCAGTGTGGCCGTCCCGGCCGCAATAAGAACAATTTGGGCGGCCCCGACCACCACGCCCCCTTCCGCGGGAGCCTGAACGTCCACCACGAGCAGATGACGGTGGGGGAAGTAGGGCGGAGGGTCTGCTGGAGAAGGACTGGAGAGGTGGGTGCAGGAGTATCCGGGGGGGTGACACTCGAAGGAGCATAGAGCAAACATCAGATAAGGAAGGAGTAGTAGCCGAAGCCAGAACCTGAGCCTGGATACTCTGAAGGTGTGGAGGGACACGAGCCATCATCATGGCGATGCAGACGGCCTCCTTTTGAGTTCGTCGAGCAGCAAGATCGGTGGTAGATGGCTGATGCTGGATCCAGGCTTCTGCAAGAGTCTTAGCACAAGCAACAAACGAGATCATGTCTGCAGTCCCGCCAGCGTCGAGAGCTTGAAGATCGGTAATAATTTCATAGAGGTGCTGGAGGTTGTCCTTGCCCGAGTATAATGAGTGAAGCTCATCCCACATAGCTTTGGCTGTCTCATGATACATGACCATCTGGTAGGGCTCACCCTCCAGGGAGTTGAGGAGCCACGTTTGAACGCGACCGCCGTTGCGCAGCCAGTCGTCGGTAGAAGGAGAAGGAGGTCCCTAAGTGAGATGAAGCACGAGGCCCTTGGCCTGAAGAACTCGGCGAACCGAGTGCACCCATGGGATGAAATTCTTCTTTCCAGACAAGGAAATTGTGGTGATCCGCAGCTCATCGCAAAGGTCAGGAGGATAAGCCGGGTTAGCCGGGCGGCCTACCGGCGAAGTAGCCGCCTGGCCGGTGGAGTCAACGGAAGAACCCATAGAGGCAGGAGGGAAGGCACAGCGGCTAGGGAAGAGGACGCTGCGAGAAGGGACGAGAGACTGCACAGCACGCAGGCCGGGAACTCTTACACGACAAGGCTGTGCCGGACCAGAGAACTCAGTGGGCAGTCACAGCGACAAGAGCAGCGACCAAGGAGAGGGAGGCCGCAGGGAAGAGAAATGCCCAGAGAGGGAGACTGGGACCAAAATGCGGGAGCAAAAGACAAACCGCACGATCTTAGTGATCACACCAGCGGTCAGAAAAGAGAGACACGCCGCGAGTAAGAGTACTCGAGCGGCAAGAAGAAACCGCGAGGAGGAGAGCTCGCGCGGTAAGAAGAAGAAGCCGCGAGTAAAAGGGCTCGAGCGGCAAGAAGAAGAAACCGCGAGGAGGAGAGCTCGCGTGGTAAGAAGAAGAAGCCGCGAGTAAAAGGACTCGAGCGGCAAGAAGAAGAAACCGCGAGTAAGCAAAACTCGAGCGGGAAGCAGGGGAGGCCGGGCGAGCGGTCAAGCAGTTAAAAAAATTTTAACCGGACAGACCGTAACAAGAGCAATAGGACCCGTGTGACAAAGAGGTCGCGCGACAAGAAAAGTGCTCGCCCGACAAGAGAAGAAGCCGCGGCGAGAGCACTGGGAAGAGGCCGCAGCGGATAGACAAACAGGTCGCAGCGAGAAAGTCTATCCGCACGGGAGTGGGGTCCACTGGCTAGGGAGAAAATGGCTATAAAAGAGCGGAGAAGAGAATGAGGATGTGGATCCACGAGGGAGACGGCGGAAGCGGATAGAAAACGAGAGACCCCAAAGACCGAGCGGTTAGGCAGAGCGGCAGGCCTCCCGGTTAACAAAAGAGCTGGGCGGTTAAAAAAAGACAGGTCGGGAACCTCCCTCTGATACCATATTGAAAGAGTTCAAAACTTGTATGTATTACTTGTGTATGTAAAAACAATGAGAGAATACAAATATATAGGAGAGAGAAGGTGAGGAGAAATCTTATACAAGAAGTGGGACTAAGGTGAGAAGAAGGAAAAATACTAAGAAGGGGCCCAATAATGAGCCCATTACATGGGCTTTTCTAACCGTTATCATAATAAGTTAACTCATAATTGGCACATACCGATCATAACTATGACTTCTAGAACGTGGAAATTTATAGGAAGTATCGTAGACAAATGTAGGTCTTTGAAATGGTCTCGGGTCTTCCACATTAACTTCAATTTCAGAGAGAACAGGTATCAAAAAGGGATATTGTTCCCCATCTAGACTCTGATTCTCATTGTATCCAAAAGCTGAGACCAGTAGATTAAACTCTTGTATTCCAGTAGAATTGTGAAAATGAGAAATTTGTCATAGATGTTGGTCGCACTAGGTTTCAAAGTCATTTTTGGAGAATATTATGGGCAAAGTTAGGAACCAAACTTCAGTTTAACAATGCATATCTTCCTTAGACCGATGGGAAAACTGAAGTAGTCAATAGGAGCCTAGGTAACTTAGATGTCTTGCGGGGGAAAAACAACTCAATGGGATTTGATACTTCCACAACCTGAATTTGCCTACGATAACTCAGTGAACTATTCCACTGGAACAACTCCCTTTGAGATACTTTATGGTTAGCCTATTTACCACCTACTAGATAGAACTCATTTACCTTTTCATGGTAGGGTTAGTGCAGAGGCTAGTGAGCTTAGCGACCAAATCCCGAAGGACCAAAAGGTAGTAGGAGAGAGCAGCATTTTCACGAGGGAGATATGGTGATGACATACTTTCGGCGATAGAGATTCCTAGTTAGTGCTTACGGTAAATTGAGCAGGCGGAGGTTTGGCCCATTTGGCATACTACGCGAATTGGGGAGTAACTGTTACTTGTTAGATCTCCCACCTACTGTGGTCACTTCCCTGGTGTTCAACATTGTCAACCTGACAGAATACACAAGAGACCCGCCAGATGAGGTGGACTTAGAGACAGTGTCATTTACACCTGTGGAACAGCTAGAGACTAACGAGATTGACGACATCATGTATATTCGTACCACTCAGACTCGACATGGAGTACATGAGTACATAGATGATTCTTAGTGCGTTGTCGAGGACGACCGTTAAAAGATTGTTCGTGGATCGAGGCTGAGGAGTTATCGAGACGCCTCCCTGATATATTATAGCATATCACCGAGGTTTTCTCGTTCGGGGACGAGATTCTCCCACCTGGGGGAATTGATGCAAACAGACACCCGCGACGCTAAAGTTTATTTTACGCATGTTCATTTTATTTAGCCATGTAGAACATTTTTCTCTTATGTCGCGCACTTGTTTTGCGCTTTTATTTTCATGTATTTTTATAATGTATTGGCATGGTTGTAGTCGTGTATTCTCTATGGCGTAACTAACTACGTCGTACATTTAATTGTTCTAAATTAGTCGGAGGCGTAATCCTTTGATTTGGTAAGATAAATCCTGGTTTCCTCCCATACTTCCATGTTGAACTTTGATCCAATTTTTGAGTCTACCACTATTTTATTTCTCATTCCGAGTCCTGTAGTGTTTAAATAAAATATAGCTAACAATATGTTTTTTTCCATATCATTGAGTTAGAAGAAAAAATTGATTGGCTATAGTTTTCCCTGTTCAAGTGAAAAAAAAGGAGGAAAGAGCCATTCGGAAAAAAGAGCCTGTAACAGTGTTTTCTCCCTCTTCCGAGCACAAGACCGTGAGTCCTTTTAAATCTCTCTCTTCTCCTACAATTTCTTTTACGTGATTCTTCTTCCTCTTTCGTCTCTTCATGGATTTTGACATCACCATACTTCTTCAACCCCGCCACCACTTCGTCCTCCTTGGAAGCCACCGTCGCCGCCGTCTTTACTTCGTTTGCGTAAGGAGTCTCCCGTCTTCCACCGGACCTTCCCCCGGCACCACCACCATCCTTGTCCACTCCCGGTGAGATCTCTCCTAATCTTTGGGTTTGCCCCTATCAAATTTGTAGTAACTAACCTAGCTTCTGAGGGAAATTTGTTTAGTTTTATTTGTTTGTTTTTCCCCTAATTTTCCCATTTCCACTAAGTTGTTTTTTTTCTCTCGACGAATAGTTTGTTACTTTGGATTTTATTGATTGTCGCGGAATTGCTGGTCGTCAGATGTTTGTGCCGCTAAATAAATTAAATTGCTAATTTTGTGTAGGTTGCGCTCCGAATTTACTTGTTAAATCTAATGTCACTTTCTTGATTTTAAAATTGCATCAAAATATTATTTTTGCATTGCATTCATCACATCAGGTGCGACTACGAGTGCATCACCATGTGACTTTGAGGTCGCGGGTTCGAGTCCTGAAAGCGGGCTCTTGAAAAAATGTAGGGTAAGGCTTGCCTACATTTCACCCTTGTGGTGGGAACCGTCCTCAAACACTCACTGCGCGGGGAAGCTTTATGCACTGGCTGCCCTTTTTTATCTCCAATCCTCACCAGAGAAACTCCATGGACTTGAAATGCAAGTCTTGCACATGTAGAACACATGAGAGGTTGTTCCAATTCCCAAGAGCAGACACATTGTTAGATGTAGATGGGTGATTACTATCAAGTACCAAAAATGGTACTCTTTGATTGATGCAAGACTTAATTTGTAGTTGAGAAATTTACTCAAATAGACAATGCGATTTTCATGAAGCATTTGTACGTGTTGCTAAACTTACTTTCGCAATAATCCTCTTACCTATTGTTGCTCACAAGTCTTGTTTTCTTCATGAGCTTGATGTGAAGAAAGTCTTGATCTCTTCATGAGTTTGATGTGAAAAATGTCTTTCTTCAATGGACCATCATGAGTGATGTAGGGTAGGATACTGGGGTGGACAAAACCAAGACTACTAGGGAGAATGTCAATGTGGCACACTAACCCAAACATAAATGCAATGAAACCGTCGGTGACGGCGACCGATTAATTCGAGCAAATGAAATTTCAACCCTACGCAAATAATTAAAAGGAAATAGCATTCAACAATTAACGACTTCCCTCCGCTCCGAGGGTCAAGGCTAAGCGCACGACGAATAAATTTCACCTGCAAATTATAAGCATATCGAAAACAAATTTCCAGAAACACGATTCCCAGCAAGTATAGTGTACAATCCAATAAAAATGTGGAATCAAATAATCCAATACAACAAGTGACTCACCAAAGATCTGGGCTGGCCAAGGCACTAAAGAGTCCGGAGCCGGATGCGTGGATCGGCGATCGAATGTGGAACCGACAGCGTGGGAAGAACCGTAGGTGACTGTCCTCTACGGTGGAAGGTAGAATCAAACTGGAAATGGATAGATCCGGTCACGTAGGTATAACAGATCTGGGCGGATCCGGCAAGGGAAAGGTTTTGGAAGGTGGTTCCACGGAAGGAAGGTTGGCGGCAAGAGATTTAGGGTTGAGGGGAGGGGAACGGTGGCTGTGAAGGAAGAGAGGGGGACAGGGAGGGCTGAGGTTGAGTGGGGGGAAGGCGGCGGGTTGCTCGGTGGCCAGATGGGGTGGCTGACTGCGGGATAAGTGGGGGAGGGCTCGGCTGGAGGGGCTGAGACTAGAAGAGGGGCAGCCGGCTGTAGGCTTGAAGGGGGAGGGTCGGTTGAAGGAGGGAGAGGCCTTTTGGGTCAGCGGTTGCAGGAAAACTGGACCAGCTGGCCGCCGGTTTTGGGGAGGGATTTAGGGGGCAGCAGCGAGTGGAAGAGGGGTCTGAGGGGTGGAAAATGGAGGCTAGGGTTAGGGGAAGACTTGGGGAGGGAGATACCAACCTATGAGTCGTCACCTAGGGATCCACAGAGTCGGCACCGTGGCGAGATCACGGGATTCCGGGAAAACTTTCTCCAAAATCTGCAATGCCTCAAAACCAGCCACTACTTGATTATTTATAATAAAACAAAAAAGTTAGGGCATCCCACCTTCGACGACTATGATTGGTTGGAGGTGGGGTCACCCAAATACAATGAAAACAAACCAAAAATAATAAAGTAATATATGGATTTGACTCGCAACGCAGATCCGGACACATCCGCGGATTCGGATTGGCGATCTGATCAACCCCTCCTGCGCGAATACACGAACATGGGGCCCGCCTTGCGGTGAATCCCTCCTGGTGCATAATCTGATGGATCCTCATCAACTTCCGCCAACTGAAAAGTCATCATTTCTGATGAATGAAGACGGTCGTAATAAAGTCAAAGTCTAGAGGCAAGTCGATTGAGCTCTTCTGGTAGTATCCAAGCGTCATCTGCATCTGGGCAACCCTGCCAATGTACCAAGTAGTGGCATTGTGGCCCACTTGTGGTAGGAACGAATTGGTAGGATCTGATATCTATAATGCTCTCATCGCTCATCTCTCGCGTGGTGGATCCCGGTGCGATCGGCGGTGGCATCGATGAAACCAAAGAAGACGAGTCCCCAGGTGGGTGGGTGACAGCAATGGGTATATTGTGGTGGTCATCAGACGTGGGTGGACTATGAAGGTGGTAAGGTAACGGGAGTGGAGGTGGGGGCGGCTGGGAGTCTCCACTACTCGGATCCACATACTCACAAGGCTCGTAGTATGGTGTCAGATCTTCAACATTAAATATTGGATGGATTCCCATACTTACAGGGATATCGAGCATGTAGGCGTTCGTCCCAATGTGACTTATAACTGAGTAAGCGCTCATTCGCCTGCCACTTAGTTTTTTGGCAGGCCCCGAAAGGAGCCTTTCGGGGCAGATTCGCACCATTACTCGTTCACCTTCTTAAAATACTTGTTCTCGTCTTCGCCTATCTGCATGGGTTTTATAATTTTCATTGCTCGTTATTATTCGTCGGCGGACCGACTCATGCAACTCATGCAAATGACGTGCAAAGGACTCAGCAAACTCACTAGGGCGCGACTCCAAGGGACTAGGGATAAGGTCTATAGGCTTCCTAGGGTCATATCTTGACACTATATGAAATGGACTCAACCCAGTAGACCTATTGACTGAACTATTATATGCAAACTCAGCGACGGGAAGATCAAGGTCCCAACTACCTATATGCTCGTCCACTATATATCTTAATATGTTTCCTAAGCTACGGTTTACTACTTCAGTCTGCCCATCCGACTGTGGATGATATATCGAGGAGAACCTAAGGGTGGTGTCAGTCTTGTGCCACAGAGTCTTCCAGAAATAGCTCATAAACCTCACATTGCGGTCTGACGCGATAGACTTGGGCAATCCATGCATCCTAAAAACGTCTCTCATAAAGATGGATGTTACGTGTGAAGCATCCACCGTCTTGCGGCATGCGATAAAGTGCGTCATCTTCGAGAATCGATCAACCACCACAAAGATGAAATTGTGACTCCGAAGAGTGCGGGGGAGTCTGAGCACGAAGTCCTTGTTGATGTCCTCCCAAGGGAGATGTGGGACATGTAGAGGTGTGTATAGACCTATGTTCTGCTTGGTTCCCTTGGACGTTTGACAGACACGGTAGTGGCGGACAATGCGAGCCATGTCCTTAAGGCTGGGCAAATAAAGGTGGTCCTCAATAATGGCTATGGACCTATCCCGCCCAAAGTGCCCAGTGACCCTGCCCGCGTGCAACTCCCAAATTAAGTATCACGGTAGGACGTTTGGGGGATGCACAGGCGGGAGCCCCAATACATATATCCCTCAAAGATCTGATAGCCCTCAACAGGGTCCGGTGGGTCTCGGGACAAGGCATTATAAGTCTCGCCAAAATCAAGGCATGTCAGATAATCTTGAATCACTCTCTCAACCTCATCTACGCGTGCAACTCAACGCATCAGCCAGCTTGTTCTCAACACCAGTTCTGTGTTTGAGAGCGTAATGAAAATTCTGGAGGTACTCAACCCACTTGGCATATCGGTGTCCCAACTTGTGTTGCGAATCTAGATATCGTAATGTCTGGTGATCCGAATAGAGCACAAACTTTCAGGGAAGGTGATAGTGCCTCCAGTAGCGCAGAAACTGGAAAATCGCATAAAATTTCCGATCATAATTCGAGTATTTTAGCTTGGCCTCATTCAGCTTCTCACTAAAGTAAGAAACTGGATGTCCCTCTTGGCTCAATACTCCACAAATACCTACACCAGAAGCATCATACGCGACCTCAAACACACGGCTAAAATTAGGAAGTCTCAGGACAGGAGTCGTCGTAAATCTCTCTTTGATCTCCTCAAAAGTTCTAGTGGTTGCGGGGGTCCATTGGAATTCTCCCTTCTTAAGGCAGCTCGTGAATGGGGTCATGATCGTACAGAACCCCGAGACAAACCTCCTATAGAAGGTGGCGAATCTGTGGAAGCTGCGAGCCTCATGGATGTTCGCTGGCACAGGTCAGTCGCGAATGGACTTGACCTTCTCAGGGTCAACAGATACTCTAATAGATGATACGATGAATCCCAAAAAGTGACCTGACTCGGAAAGGAAGGAGCTCTTACAATTCACATACAATTTCTCCCGGCGGAAGGTGCCAAAGAGAAGCCTCTGATGATCGAGGTGGTTGGCATGAGTCTGGCTATAGATCAGTATATCATTGAAATACACCACCAGAAACTTGCTCATGTATTTGGGTCATAACACCTGTGTCATGACTCTCATAAACGTGTTCGGGGCGTTAGATAGCCCAAATGGCATGACGAGTCAATCGTACAGACTGTCCTTGGTCTTAAAGACCGTCTTCCACTCATCCCCCTCACGAACTAGTATCTGATGGTACCCACTACGGATGTTGTTTTTCGAAAAGAACTGGGCACGACATAGTATCCAGTTAGGTCATCGAGTCGTGGGATAGGGAAACGATACTTGACCGTGATTTTATTGATGGCGAGGCTATCGATGCACATACGTCAGCTACTGTCCTTATGGTTAAGAAGGGAAGGAACCGCACACGAACTCAAACTCGCACGAATAAATTGCTTCTGAAGAAGCTCGTGAACCTGGCTCTTGAGCTCAGCATGCTCATCAGGGTGCACACGATAGTGGGGCAAGTTCGGGAGAGAAGCCTCCGGGACTAAGTCAATAGCATGTTGAATGTCATGTGGAGGGGGCAACTCATCGGGGAGCTCATCAGGCATAAACCCGCAAACTCATCCAAAAGGGGACGTACCGCTGGGGGGTGATCGTCAGGGGGGACTCAGAAACCATAGTGGCTGCAACAATATAAATGATATCAGACTCAATGTCTATCTTGCAGAAACTCGCCACGGCTTAAAATATGTAGGGACCTCGAGGAGCTCGTGCTCACAGAAGGCTCAATCTGACCCTTGGATTTCTCCTTGGGTTAGGTAGACATCAACATAATCTTTCATCCCTTGTCATAAAAGACACATGTGTTCGAGCGACCGAAACACATGATATCACAATCAAATAGCCAGGGGTGGCCGAGCAACATATGAGCGACGTCCATGGGAATGACATCACATCAGACCCGATCCTGAAATGAAGCAATGTTAATCGGGACGAGACAGCAATGGGTAACCCGAATCGCAGTCTTATCAACCCAGACGACACGATAGGGGTGGGGGTGAGGCTCTGCATGCACCTGCATACGGTCCAGATCCTTTTGGGTCATGATATTCACACAACTCTCATTGTCAATAGCTAGCTTGCACGGACCGCCGGCACTAGGAAAGTATGTGTAGAATATGGCAGTGCGACGATAGTCCTCATCTACATGCGGGGTATGTAGGAGGAGTCTAATCACTCTAATCTCTAAAGATCGCTCAACATCACTCTCTCATCCCTCCTCGATAGTGGTTGTGATCTCCTCAGTAACCTCCTCACCTTCCATTAAACCCTGCTCCCCGTCCTCAACTAGCAGACTTCGTGTGGGGCACTGCGCCGCCACGTGTCGTCTGCTAAAACATCGATAACATAAAATACCGCCAGATCGTTGGCCATCAGTGGCGACTTCCTTGCTCATGGTGTCCGGTGGAACACGTGAGGACGTAGCCGCGGTCGTCTGCGGCGGAGAGTTTTTCCTATAAGTCGAGGTATCAGTTCGAGAGGGGAACTGCCTCATGCTAGATGAACGGAGGTACTACTCGTACTCTAGGGCGAGCTGAAAAATCTGATCAACAGTCTTTAGAAGGAGGGGAATCAGCTCACTGTGAATCTCAGAACGTAGGCCAGACTTGAAACATGAGGCGGTGGCAATGGGCTTCTCTGAGATATCGCTCCTAACGATGAGCTCGTCGAAGCGAGCCATATACTCTGCGACAGTAAGTGTCCCCTGTCGTAAGTTATGTAACTGATCAAGTAACTGGTCTCGGTAAGACACATGGAGATACTTCTCTTTTAGTGTTTTCTTCATCTCATCCTATCTAGCGATAGCATAATAGTCATCTCGCTCAATAGTTGTCTCAATGCTAATCCAAAACACTTTGTCTTGTCTGACCAACTTCATTTTGGCAAAACAAATGTAGCGCTCGTCGCTCATGTTGTACCACTCGAAGTAATGGTCCATGTCGAGGAGCCAATCACTAAAGGCTTTCGGGTCCAGGCGGCCATCGAATGAAGGGGCATCGAGGCGAATGCGACAAGTGATGTCGTAGTGGTGGCCACCTCACAGTGGGTCGGGATAATCCTTTGGGTAATCATCATGAGTGTAATCATATCGAGCGGGTGCAGGACCCCGCTCTCTCCGACCCGGGGGATAATACTCATCATGGTGATGGTCGTGGCACAAAGGTAGGGGCACACGATCTCGTGGGTCAGGCTGAGGCTGACGGGGCAAAAGATACTCATCACGCTAATGTGGGGGTCTATCACGAGACGGAGCTTATCTACGCTCAATCGTAAGATCGGGATTCCGCCTCACCGGTCGTGCTGGGGCTCGGGGAGGAATATCACGACGATAATGGTCTACGGGAGGCTGACCATCCATCGGACGCTGGTCAAGACAAGGAGGACCATCAGGGTCGTCCTCAAGCGAGTTGTCTTATTGTGTTAGTGTCCCTGACATTTTCTAAGTTATCTAAACGGAGGTTCACCTCGGAAATCTCATGACGCACGTCGTTGAACTGGGTACCTAAAGACTTTAAACGATCTAGGATATGACGCTGAAACTCAGCAAAAGAGGCACCCAAATTCGAGCTCGCCGCTCGATCGTCGGTGACTAATGGATTTGATATGCTTGCTCTAAAAATCCTACCACTATGGAGCATTCAAACGGTCTGACCTATTCTCTAATACCAATTGATGTAGGGTAGGATGTGAGTGTGATGTTGCGTAAATTGTCCAGGTATATATGTGTGTGTGTGTGAGCGCGTGCGCTTCTTACTAATGTGTTGATGTTGTAATAATAAGGAATTTGGACTAAAAATAAAGCTGGACCGGTATTTGTATAGAAAGACTAGACCGGTATTTGTATAGAAAGACTGGACCGGTATTTGTATAGAAAGACTGGACCGGCTGGAGGATTTGACCGGCTAGGGGTGTGGTTAACCGGTTCCAAGAGATTAAAATAAAGGCAGATAAAGAACCCGTAACTCATCTCTCTATTCATTTCCTTCTCTCCTAGCTACGCCTGACAGAAGGAAAGTCGTGGAACTGCCGCTCGACACCGATCACTCCTGCCACTCCAAATCTCCTCTGATTTCCTTGATTTTTTTCCCGAAGCAAGGTAATCTTTTCCTCTCAACACCCTTTGAGTTTTGTGTGGATTGGACACTCCATTTGTTAGGGTTGAAATTTCTAAGTTAACCTAAATTTCTTCTATTCACTTTAGCTTTCTCTTCTTGAGTTTCAAATGATTATTAGGGCTTATGTGGTTATGTTCTTACATAATTTTGAAAACCCTAGATGGAGAAAGTTTATGAACACCCTAATTTCAGTTATTTAGTTCTTTTAAAGGGTAAATTAGGGTGGAATTTTGGGTGTGATGTAAAGTATGGAAAAAAAACCTTTGCCTCTATATTAGGGCAACCAGCAATTGAGTTTATTTGAGATTGAAATTTCACATTATGAACCCTAATCTATAACATGACATAAGGGCAATTGTAGGAATACCAATTGATCAATTTATAGTGGTATTTTTCTTAGGTCATGAGTTCTCAAGATAGAGAAAGAGAAAATGAGTCGCGCAAAGAGAAGGGCAAAGAGAAAGTAGGACGAAGTGAGCCGCACAAAGAAAACGGAAAGAGAAAGTAGGGGTGAGTTCGTATTAATTCTTATTAGTTGAAAATTATGTTTTTTCATTTATATGACACACATTGTGCTGGTATAGAATATGAAATGAATAAAATGACAATTCACTGAATAGGTCAACTCAAAATAATGAATCAATCAAGACAAGAATTTATGCTACGTAAAGAAGGATAAACACATGAAAATTGAAGAATGAAAGCAGAAATAACACCTAAAGTCAATGGGCTAGATGAAGTGTTAACCCAAATCGATAGGTGGGGAGAATGACCCTGCGTCATGAATATAAATCATGTGAGTTAAGGGCACGAATAGTAATATGTACGTGCAAGATAAGGGTACGGAAAGCATATTACTTCATCAATGTGTAAGACAAGAACACGTAATGAATTCATGAAACATTAATTTACACTTCATATGGCTCATGCATGAAAGTGAATTAAGGCAAACATAAGTCAAAAGAAGGAACATGAATAAGAGGAACGTATAAATGAAAGACCTATGCAAGACAATAAGAATTTATACGATTAAAAGATTTAATATGCGGAAAAATAAGAATTCGCATAGTCCTTTGACTAATTAGAAAATAAAACTAAACAGGTCAAGTAAGAGATGGTTTCAGCAACCAGTAGTCAGCGTCGTCCATGTACTCCTTGCCAGGAGAAGAGGTGTCGTCTTTGGATTGAAGTTTCAACAGCAGTGTTCGGCATCCTGGGGGATCACAGGTCGAGGTGCAATGACCCAGAGTGTCCTCATGAGGAATTTCAGTTTTATTTTATGTAGTGTATGTAGTACAACTTCTGACACATAAGTTTGTACATATTAGCATTCTGTTTTCACTCAGCCATGTTGATATATATACTTTGGGTAAGCCCCTTTTGATGTATGTATAGGATTACCAGTGGTATGTACAGTGTTGGTAAGACCTCATGATGTATGTAGAGGGGTACCTATGATCTTGTTGTAAAACTTTAAAAGAAATAAAATGGTTTTATTTTGTTATGACATTTTTACTTCTCGTACTTCATCACATATTGATGTACTCTGAATGTTCTTACCATGCTCATTATACAATGTTTATGTTAAATTATAGTGGTTCCCATCAGGAGGCCGTTACAATTAATTGGTATCAAAACAGGTTATGAACTTTGAGGTGATATGAGTAAGCTAAGGAAATGTACTATGACAAATAATATCGTTTTACAACATTTTAAGATAATTCCCGATTCCATAATTTAACTTTCGTATTTCGGGAATTTTCCCGAACGTATATAAATAGAAGATAAAGGGAAGCATTAGAAAGGGAACAAGCGATGACAGAAGAAAGATATAGTTCCGAAATGTCAAACCCGCCCTTAGCGAAAGTTAGGCAAGCTTTGGCGGAGGCCATGCAAATGGGTAATGTTGCATCACAACAAACTCTTGAAGCGGCGGATTGAGCCAGTTACCTTCCTTCTGGAGGGAGTGGCTAGTAGATGGTGGGAGAGTTTGAAACAAGGAAAATTTTACGGACATTTGATAACTGATATTCCTTGGGATGAATTTTTGGATGAATTCTTTGGTTGGTTTGTGCCACCATCCGAGAAACAAATTCTTCAGGAGAAATTTCTTTGTTTAACTCAAGGAAATCGATCTGTGGTTCAGTATGAAATTGGGTTTACTCAATTGTCATATTATGCACGTGACATGGTCCTCAATGAACGAGAACGTTGTTTCCGCCTTCAGCTAGGTCTACGGGAAGATGTTAGGGTGCATCTGATTTCCCAGCGAATTAAACGGTATAATGAGTTGGTGCAGAAAGCAAAGTTAATCGAAAAAGATGCGGATAGCTCAAAGAGAAAAACTGAAGTTCAACAGAAGAGGTTGTCAGAAGAACAAAGTAAGGCATTCTCGGGGAAAAGTGAAGGCTCAAAATGGAAGAAGTTTAAAAGGGGTCATTTGATGCCAACCCCCCACAGCAAGTGGTACTACTAGCTATCCCATATGTGGGAAATGTAGAAAAGATCATTCAGAGGAATATCTGAAAGGATCTGGAGTATGTTTTAAATGCCACCGACCCCGGGCATCTGAAGCATGAATGCCCCTTGTGGAAAAGGGAAGCTGGAAGGAATGCGAGAGGAGGTCGTGGACAAACAACAACCTTAGATTATCTCGATAAAGGAAAGGGCAATGAA
This sequence comes from Platanthera guangdongensis, assembly GCA_039583875.1. Lineage (NCBI taxonomy): Eukaryota > Viridiplantae > Streptophyta > Magnoliopsida > Asparagales > Orchidaceae > Platanthera > Platanthera guangdongensis. Next base: position 158,419,789 of record CM077167.1, read on the forward strand.
TCAGTAGCGTCAGGATCTGTCATGCATCCTAGGGAGGAAAGGCAAGTGAAAGCAAGAGTTTTCAATCTTAACCAACATGAGGCAAAAACACATGATGATGTGATAACATGTATGATTTTTGTTCACAATCATATTAAGAAAGTAGTATTCGACACCGGAACAAGCCACTCCTTCATAGCTTCAGCGGCAGTGAAACTTTTAAATATATAACCTTATTAGTCCCATAATGATATAAAAGTCATAGTGCCCAATAATACATAAATGAATACAAGGTTTAGATGTACGGTGTGGCTAACAATTGATAATTAACTAGTAGAAGCAGATGTTGTCGTTCTACCCTTATCTGAATTTGATATTATTTTAGGAATGGATTGGTTAGCGAGACATAAAGCCGTCATCAATTGTAGGAAGAAGGAAATTACATTGAAGGTGAACAATCGGATGCGATGTAACTTTAAATGAATGCGTGAAGTCTCAAAAATCATGATATCTTCACTAAAAGCCATGAAAAAATTAAGGAAAGAGTGTGAATCAATAGTAGTGATGCTGAAGGGAAGTGATGCAGTAAGATGTGAACCAAGTGCAGTTTTGGTGGTGTGTGATTTTCTTGACGTATTTTCGGAAGAATTACCAGGGGTAATCCCGTTAAGAGAAGCGGAGTTCACTATCAACTTGGAGAAAGGAGCTGCACCTGTAGCAAAAACACCATATCGCATGACTCCTAAAAAATTGGCAGAATTAAAAAGTCAATTTTAAGAGTTATTAGATAAAGATTTTATACGTCCAAGTACATCACCGTGGGGAGCTCCAGTACTTTCATTTCTTTTGATTTTTCGGGATTTTAAACGTCTTTTAAAAACATTATTGATACGAATATCAAGTGACGCAACCCAAATAAAAGTGTGTACAATTTCAGTGGTTTTCGAGGCCCGGAAATAAGAGGATGACGTCACAAGATAATCGTGACGGCAATGCAAATTAGAGTGTGGATAAAGGCAAGGCCGTGATGAGTTTCTTATTTCCTGAATTAGTTTTATTCACGTAATTTTCTATTACTATTTCACTTTCTGAAATAAATAATGTCTGTGCATATGAGTTTAACTCATTAAGATATCGCTATAGAATAAAATATGGGCGGGGGAAAAACATGAAAGCGATATATATATATATATATATATATATATATATATATATATATATATATATATTTCTGAGGGGATTACTTTTATTAAAAACGTATGTTTTCACGACAAGATAAAATCCATTAAAATTTTGTATGGGGAAATGTGATGGTTTCGAATCAGATGATGTAAATGCATCTACTGATGGATTCACCGGTAGGGGTGAGCATACAATTATACCATTCGGTGGTGGGGCCCAATTCAAGTTTGCATTACCGGAGCATTTCCTATTTTATGTAATTAAATTTAAGGGGTAAGTTAAGATTTAGTTTTAAAAATAATTGAACTAAATGATTTATCTCCATTGTTTGCATGTACGACGGTTCATGAAATATTTATCTCACATAGTCATAATGTTTATGACTAACCCATTATTGACCCATTTTTTCGACAACATGACCTTCTCCCTGTGCACCAAAAAGAATTTCGCCGGAAGAATCAGCTAAGATATGGTTGAAGATCTTCATAGGGATTGGAGAGGTTCAGCAAAAGCATATGGACTCTTGTAAAGATTAGTATTGTGATTTTTGTATTAAGTACAAGTGATACTGACTTTATTTCTGTTATCGAATGTTGTAATAGTAAGGAATTAAGGAATAAAATACTAGTGTTAATGTTCTTTGTACTGTGATATTCAATATTGCGACTCTTTTATTTAAATGTTGTTCAATTCTTGAAATCAATTTGGAAGCCCGAGAATTTAGGTCTTCACAACTTGATATCAGAGAGAGGTTACAATAAATTATGTCGTATCATAAACAGTACAACGTCATAATAAGTTAAAATGTAACATAATGAATTGAAAACCTATGTATAGGAACTCGTTCAAGTGTATTCTAGTCGACTTCGTTAAAGGCTTCAAGAAGAGCGCGAAGTTCAACAAAGAACAAGATCCGAAGAAAGCGACAACGGACATCGGCAACAACATCCGTCCGAGTTTGTGTTAGCAATAACGGAAGCCCTTAAGTTAGTCTTTCCTACGTTAGCTGCGTTAGGACCAACATTCCCTCCTGATAATCCTACTACTAGACAAAATCCAATGAACCCTCCTCCTGAACTTCCTCCGGTAGTACCTGTACCGCAACTCCGACAAATCGATTATGACCTTAAATAATTCATGGAGTTGAAACCGCCAACCTTTGTTGGAGGCTTGTCTCCCTTGGAAACCGAAGATTGGATTCTCCGCCTAGAAATGATCTTCCAACTATGGATTGTCCCGAAGAGTGAAAGGTAGGATTAGCCTCATTTTTGCTTGAAGGTCCTGCGAAGCATTGGTGGAATAACATCGTCACTAAAAAGTTTGTCAGACGTGATCTTGAAACATGACCAAACTTTTTTCAGGAATTTACAAATTGATTTGTGCCCCGATCGGATAAAAGAGTTTTACAGGACAAATTCCTGCGACTCGTTCAAGAAACTAAAACAGTTCTGCAATACGAGGCGGAATTTTCCAAATTAGCATAGTATGTTGATTTTCTCGTACCCACTGAAGAAGATCGTTGCCGGCATTTCCAACAAGGATTGCAAGACGGCATTCACAATCTGCTAGTACCTCTTGATATTCTAGAATACGGGAAGCTGATTGAGAGGGGCGATTAGTGGAGAAAGATCACGAAAAATCCCAAAAACGTCAAGAAAGTGGGAAAAGAAAAATACCTGAAACGCAGACGCAAGAGGAACCCCAAATAAAAGATGTTGCGAAGATATCTCAGACTGGCCCGTCAACCAGTAATGCGTCCCAAACAACCTCGACAAAGTGTGCGAAGTGTGGCCGAATTCATTGAGACGAATGTTTAATTGGAGCATATTATTATTGTCGTCAGTCTGGTCATACAAAGAAAACGTGTCCAAAACTTCTGAATAAAGAAATCAATTCGCGTGGACAAACTCCTTTACCGCAAGCACTTATATCAAATGCTTGCTGAACCGTTTGCTTCGGCACCAGCACCTGCACTGGCATCTGCACCTGCTATTGCTCCAATTCCTTCTCCAAAAGTTCCAGAAGAGCGAATGATTATGTCACGAGCATTTCCCTATCATAAAAAATAAAATGTAGTTTTTTGATGTGAATATTGTCAATATTTTATGAATATAGTGATCATTACTTGTTTTCGCGGATGAAAACTCTTTTTAGAAGGGAAGAGTTGCAATACTCTAAATATTTCGCCAACTCAATTCTATTTTCCCCGATGATGAACAAAAGCACATTAACATTTTTTGCGAATTATTTTGACGAATTTGTTTTTGCTTTTATTTTGTTTTATTTAATTAATTTATTTGAGAGCCAATAATAATATCAAATAGGCTTGTGTAAATTTATTGGTTGGCTTTATGTTAGGGCTAAACCAAATGAGTTGGGTTGGCTTTGTGCATATGGGCTTGCTGCCTTTGGTGTTGGGCTAGCTGATATAATGGACTGGCTATTTTCTGGTGCTGGCTGAGTAGGTGTACTGTGTTGGCTAAGCCAATTTGTTGTGTTGGCTGAATCTTTAGTATAAGTGTTCGTTGGATCAGGCCTTGGGCTTGTTTGGGAGACATGTGGAGCGGTGCTTGGCTTGTACCTGCCGCTGGCCGCTTACTTCACTGTTATATGTCGAGCCAAGCTGCTTCTTCTCCCGCGCTTTTATTTCGGCAACTGTTCTGCTTCTGCGGTTTCCGTCGTCTTCTTCTCTTGCTGCTCTGGGTCTTCTTCTTCTCCTTATTCTTCTACTTTTTCTTCCTCTTCTTCTCTCGTCGTGCCTCTAAGCTCTTGCGGCTGTGTCGATATTGATGCTGTCGATTTTGCTGTGTCGACGACTTCGCCGTGCCGTGGTTGCTTTGCTTCTGTCTTTTCTGTGCCGACAGTTCAGAGCTGCTGTTAGGGCTGCTGCTACTGTTCCCTCCCTTTCTCGAACATCTCCTGTAGAATAGTCGCTGCCCGATTATGCTTCCCTCTGCTTCTCCCTTCCTCTGTTGTCCTCTGGCTACTATCTCTGCCCCTGATTTAGGGCTTGCTCCTGAGATGCTCTTGTGTAGTTGTTGTTGCCCCGATTCTGCTACCTCCCGAGCTGTTATTGTGCTGTAGCTGACTACGTTCTCTTCTCCCCTCTTGCTGTAAGGAATTTCCTTCTCTTTCCGCTTGGCTGGCTTAGTTTATTTCCTCTCTACTTGGTTAATTACTTTACTTTACTTTTTGGACTGTTTTTGAGTATTGGGGGTGCTACATTGCTGATTTTCTGGATTTATTTGCTGATTTTGGGGGTTGATATGTGCTGAACAGCCAACTGTTGCGTGAAGGAGAATTTTGGATTCATAGTGGACTGTTGTTACTATTTTGATATGTTGTTTGGCTACTTAGTATTATTTTTACAGGTGCATTATATGGATTGTGATGCTTTCGTTTTCGTGAATCACTTTATGGACATTTCAGATTATTTTATGAATGCTTTGATACGAATTTCCATGTTGAGGTTATTTTGAGTTATTTAAGAGTTGTTTTTGGCTATTTTGTGCCGTTTGAACGACTAAGGTTGAGATTCACAGTCTAGATTAAGGAATGTTTTGTTGGATAGCTTTTTTAGATTTTTTTGACGTTTCTTTTGATTTTCGGGATTTTACACGTTTTTTAAAAGCATTACTGCTACAAATATCAAGTGACGCAACCCAAATAAAAAGTGCGTACAATTTCAGTGGTTTTCGAGACCCTAGAAATAAGAGGATGGCGTCACAAGATAACCGTGACGACATTTCAAATAAGAGTGTGGATAAAGACAAGTCCGTTGTGAGTTTCTTATTTCGTGAATTAGTTTTATTCACGTAATTTTCTATTACTATTTCACTTTCTGAAATAAACAATTCATGTGAATATGAGTTTAACTCATTAAGATATCGCTATAAAATAAAATGTGGGCAAGGGAAAAACATGAAAGTGATATATATATATATAGCCTGAGGTGCGCATTTAATAACATGGCCGCCACCGCCTTGCCAAACAAAGCCTAGATATGTGTTCATCTAATCAACCATCTTTTACTCGTCTTCAATGAGTAAAAGATAAAATCTTGAATTTGCACTTGTCAATTTTGAAATGAGATGTGTTCTTTGAATCCATGAAGATTGTCTCAAATGGCAGAACAATTGATGGAGACTGTCAAGTTACCATGATGTTATTTAGGAAATGCATTAAAGAGTTTGCTAAAATGAGCATATTCGCAAAAGAAAATGATTCTAGCGAAAATGGGAAGCATTAATACTTCAATATTTCAGCGAACAATGTTCTCAACATTGCAGCTCTGCCTCCTGGTGTCATGTTCATAGTAAGACTGTTTCTGGTGCTAGCTGCATGTCATATTCATGGCCCTCAACAGTAAACATGCTTTTTAAAAGAAAATTTGGCATCGTGCCATCAATTTGTTTTTGTGCAAAATCATCATTTTATAAGTTTGAAACTTCCTTGTGAAGCCAGAAAATTCTTCAAGGATTAAACGACCATTTATTGATGTATGCAATCAATAATATTTGAAGAATCGATCAATCAAATTAAGAGCCGTCTTCTTAGTTAAAAAATCCAAGATACCTATCTTTTGATGAATTGTAGATTTAGGAAACTGTTAGAAAGGTCCAATTAAGGGCCCAATTAAGGGCTCATGTTTTCTTCTTTCTCTCTCCATGTATTACTCCCACATCATGTATTAGGCTCTCTCTTCTTTCTTCTCCTATATAAGTGTGTGTATACTTGTAACTATTCAATTCAAGATATATATACAAGGTTTTGGTCCTCTCTTTGCATGGTATCAGAACCACCGGTCTCCACCTTGTATTCGGTCTACTGCTTGCGGTCTACCGGTTATGTCCGTCCGGACTTGCTTGTCCGGCCTGTTCTCCTGGAAACCGCCCGGTGTTTTTTTCTTTTCCCTCCTAGCCGCCATCTCGTGCGGTCTGCCCCCTTTTAACCGCTCTCTCTCCTCGTGGCTTCCACTTCTCCTCCTCCTCTCTCTTTTATAAACTCTCACGTGGGTCTCACTTCATCTTGTATCTATCTGTGCGGTCTTCCTCCATATCCGCGCAACCTTCTTTCTCTCCTCCCGCTTGTGGCCTCACCGTGACCGTGCGGACTTTCACTCCTTCGACTAGCCGCTGCGACTTGTCTTGTCGATTAGCGGTCTCTTCTTTTGCTGCAAGCCGCATCCTGGTCGCGACTCTTCTTGTCGCTGGTATGTCCATCGAGACCGTGCGGCTTCTGCCTCTACCGCACCTGCTCTTCTCTGTTCGGCTTCCCTCTAGCCGCCCGACCTCCTTATGCTAGCCTCCCGGCCTCCTCTTTGCTAGCCGCCCGGCCTCCTCTTTGCTAGCCGTTCGGCCTCCTCTCTGTTAGCCGCCCGGACTTCTCTCTGCTACCCGCCCGGCCTTCTCTCTGCTAGCCGCTCGGCCTTCTCTCTGCTAGCCGCCCGGCCAGCTCTCTGCTAACCGCTCGGCCTCCTCCCTGCTAGTTGTTCGGCCTCCTCTATGCTATCCGCCCGGCCTCCTCTCTGCTAGCCGCCCGGCCTTCTCTCTGCTAGTCGCCCAGCCTCCTCTCCGTTCGGCCTCCTCTCTGCTAGCCGCCCGGTATTTCCTTCTGCTAACCGCATGGCGTCTGATGATTCTGCTGCCACCTCTGTTGCGTCCTTCTCTGCGGAAAGTATCACCTGTCTCTCTCATAATCCTTGTTGGATCGTTGGTTCTGACGCTACTCACCATATCACCTCCCAGAAACCCAAAGCGTATCTACAGACGCCTCATCCTGCTCGCATCACTGTGGCCAACGGTGACACCCTACCAGTCTCTGGCTCCGCTGCTCTTCAGCTAACGCTGACCCTTTCTCTTCCCTCGGTTCTTCATGTTCCGGGGTCTCCTTTCAATTTATTATCTGTTATTCGTCTCACCCACGACCTTGATTGTTGTATTACATTTTCACCTTCTTCTTTTCTTATGAAGGATCGCCGCACCCGGAGTACCATTGGTAAGGGGCAGCTGGTGAATGAGTTGTACATCTTGGATATCCCACCACCTCTTCTCTATGTCATCTCCACTATTGATTGGCATCGCCGCCTTGGTCATGCTCCCCTTCCGATTCTCAAGTGGATTCTTCCTGATATACCTTTACGGGAGTTCTCTTGTGAATCTTGTATCTACGGCAAACAACGTCGTTCTTCTTTCCCCCCTGCCTGTACCAGAAGTAGTACTCTCTTATCTTTAGTTCATTCTGATGTCTGGGGTTCTTATAAAATCCCTAGTATTTTTGACTTTCGCTATTTTGTCACGTTCATTGACGATTACTCTCGTACCACGTGCCTTTTATTTACTACATGATCGAACTGAACTTACCTCTGTATTTCGCGCCTTTTTACTTGAGATGCGTACGCAGTTCGCTACCCCCCTCAAAGTAATTCGCATTGATAATGCTCGGGAGTATACGGGTCGTGCATTCTTCAATCTCTGCACTGAATTTGGTGTCATCCATCAAACTTCATGTGCGTATACCCCTCAGCAAAACGGGGTAGCCGAACGCAAAAATCGTCATCTTCTCGATATTGCGCACTCCTTTATGTTCCAAATGCACGTTCCAATCGAATATTGGAACTTTGCTGTATCCACTGTCTGTCATCTCATCAACCGTCTTCCCTCCTCTGTTCTTGATTTTGCCTCATCCATCCAACTCCTCTATCCCTCCACCAACCTAACCTCTCTCACACCGCGGATCTTTGGGTGTGTTTGCTACGTCCACCTTCTTGGCCCTCCTTCCGACAAACTTGCTCCTCGGGCCGTCAAGTATATGTTTGTTGGCTACTCCCGCACTCAAAAGGGGTATGTCTGTTACTCTCCTACTGACGGCAAGTGGTCGTTTCTGCGGATGTCACCTTCTGCGAAGACCAGCCCTTCCACTTACCCAGCACCACCTCATCTTCTGCTCCCTCTATTCCCCGACCTGCTGTACCGGTCACGACATCTGTGCCGCCTTCTTCCTCCTCTCCCCCCGTTCCTCCTCGGGTTCCTCGACCACTTATCTGTGTCTACTCTCGTCGCCCATCCAAGGATGCTCCTGTGACACAGCTTCCCGCCACCAGCGATACCTCGACTACGACAGATCACGATTCCGTCTCTACAGCTCATCCCTTGGCCAACTACGTCTCTCTACATCGGCTCACGCCGCCTCTCTACGAGTTTGCCACCTCTCTCTCTTCTATTTCTATACCTAACAATGTGCAGGAGGCACTTCAACACCCAGGGTGGAGGGCCGCTATGAACGATGAAATACGGGCTCTTTGGACTAACCAGACCTGGGATCTGGTTCCTCTTCCTCCTGGCCACACCTTTATTAGCTGCAAATGAGTCTATGTCATTAAACATGCGGCGGATGGCACTATCGACCGTCTGAAGGCTCGCCTCGTGGCACGGGGCTTTACTCAGCAACCTGGCCTTGATTACGAGGAAATCTTCTCTCCCGTGGCCAAATTGAACACGGTCCGCGTTCTCCTCTCCTTGGCTGTTCATCGTCACTGGCCACTTTATCAGCTGGTAGCCTCCCGGGTTTGAGACCACGGGGGAGTCATTGGTATGTCACCTTCAGAAATCTATTTATGGTCTCAAACAGTCCCCGCGTGCGTGGTTTGAAAAGTTCAGTAAGGTGGTCTGTGTTAGTGTCTTCACTCGGAGCTCGGCTGATTTTTCTCTCTTCACCCGACACCGGTCAATCGGGATTGTGATTCTTCTGGTCTACGTTGACGATATTCTGATTACTGGCGACGACAAGGCAGGAATACAACAGATCAAGGAACAGTTGAATTCTGCCTTTCAGACCAAAGATCTAGGCAACCTTCGGTACTTTCTTGGGCTTGAGGTCGCACGGCGCCCTGATGGTCTTGTGCTATCTCAAAGAAAGTACTGTACGGACCTCATTCATGATGCAGGTTATTCTGGGTGCAAACCTGCGGAGACTCCTATGGACGCAAATTACAAGCTCTCGCCCCATAGCTCTGACTCTGACAAGCTGATTACAAATCTGGAGTATTACAGACGCTTGGTCGGGAAGCTGATCTACCTTACGGTGACTCGACCAAACATCTCATTTGATGTGGGAGTTGTGAGCCGTTTCTTGCACGCTCCTCGGACATCTCATCTTCAAGCTGTCGAGCGCATCATTCGATATCTCAAGATCGCCCCCGGACAAGGACTCGTGTACAAGCCATCCACATCTCTATCTCTTGTCGCGTATTCTGACGCTGACTATGCAGGATCTATTGATGATAGACGCTCCACAACTGGGTTCTCTACTTACTTTGGTGGACACCTCATAACTTGGCGTAGCAAGAAACATACTGTGGTTGCGCGTTCCTCTGCTGAAGCCGAGTACCGGGCTATGGCTGCTGTTATTTCTGAGCTAACCTAGCTTGAAGGCCTTCTGGGAGACTTAGGTGTTCGTCTCTCATCTCCGGCAACCTTATTTTGCGACAGTCAGGCAGCAAATCATATTGCCAAGAATCCGGTTTTTCACGAACGAACAAAGCATATCGAAGTTGACTGTCACTTTATCCGGGAAAAGGTACAGTCAAAGAAGATAGATTTGGAACATGTTCCTGCTACCGACCAAATTGCGAACATCCTAACGAAAACTCTCTCCAGGCCACTATACTATCAGTTCTTATCCAAGCTTGGTGCCTACGACTTGTACGCTCCAGCTTGCGGGGGAGTGTTAGAAAAGCCCAATTAAGGGCCCATGTTTTCTTCTTTCTCTCTCCTTGTATTAGTCCCACATCATGTATTAGGATTTCTCTCTTCTTTCTTCTCCTATATAAGTGTGTGTATACTTGTAGCTATTCAATTCAAGATATATATACAAGGTTTTGGTCCTCTCTTTACAGAAACTAATCGAGAATTTTTCAATATTCTATCTTATATGTTATTGTATGGTTTTGTCATGGTATAAAGGCATAGGTTGGATCATCAAGTGTAGATTTTCTCATTGCTTTTCTGACATGTAGAACCCACCTTCTACCAGCTCATTTTAATCCTACTTGAATCTATATATCCATTGCAGCCGCCCCTAATGGATATCCCCTTTTTGCTAAATATGCAGTTCAGCAGTTCTTCCATCTCTTTCCCAATTTAATTTTTAAACTATCTTCTAATTTAACTTGGGCAAAAAATGAGAGTTTCGGAGATGAGAATGCTTGGATTACTTTTATTAAAAACTCTTGTTTTCACGACAAGATAAAATTTGTTAAAACTCTGCATGAGAAAATGTGATGGCTTCGAATCATATGATGTCGAGACATCTACTAATGGATTCACCGGTAGGGGTGAGTCTACATTTACACCCTTCGGGGGTGGGGCTCAATTCAAGTTTGCATTACCGAAGCATTTTCTATTTTATGTAACTAAATTTAAGGGACAAGTTAAGATTTAGTTTTGAGAATAATTGAACCAAATGATTTTTGTATTGTATGCATATTGTTATTATTCTCATTGTTTCATGTACGACGCTTAATGAAATATTTATCTCATATAGTCATAATGTTTATGACTAACCCATTGTGGACCCATTTTGTTTTAGGCAACAAGACTGTCTCCCAGTGCACCAAAAATAATTCCGTCGGAAGAACTAACGAAGGTATGGTTAAAGATCTTCATTGGCATTGGAGAGATTCAGCAAAAGCATATGGACTCTTGTAGAGATCTGTATTGTGATTTTTGTATTGGGTACAAGTGATACTCACTTTATTTTTTGTTTAACGAATGTTATAATAGTATGAAATAAAAAAATAAAATACTAGTGTTAATGTTCCTTGTATTGTGATATTCAATGTTGCGACTCTTTTATTGAGATGTTCAATTTTTGAAATCAATTGAGAAGCCTGGGAATTTGGGCCTTCACAACATGACCCAAAAGAAGGATAATTCCTTCCACCAAAAATCACATTTTGAGAACTTCACATATAAGGCATAATTTTTCAGTGTTTGCAACACAACCTTTAAGGCTCCATTTGGTTCGGCGGTGGCGGATCGATCCGGCGGGTGGAAACAGAGAGTTCGAACCGGAGGGGGGAGGCGGCTGCTCCAAACGGAGCTTTTTGAGGCGTTTCTCAAGGCGGGCGGGTGGAAACGGAGCAAACGCCGTCGGAGGTTCATTTGTTTACCCTCCTTTCAGCGGCGTTTGCCCAAAACAGAGCTAGGAAACGCTCAAATAAATAGTGCCTAAATGATCTGCATGCTCCTCCTTGTCTTTTGAATATATTAAAATGTCATCAATAAAGACAATAACAAATTTACCTAAGAATTTCTTGAACACCTGGTTCATTAGATCCAAAAAAATAGAGGGAGCATTTGTCAACCCAAATGGCATTACGACGAACTCAAAATGTTTGTATCTGGTACTAAAAGCCGTTGGTGATAACCCATCTGTTGGTGATAACCCGATTTGAGTCAATTTTTGAGAAAACTTTTGCATTCACTAACTGATCGAATAAACCGTCAATACGAGGTAGTGAATACTAATTTCGGATTGTCAACTTATTAAGTTCGCGATAATATACACATAATCGTAACGAACCGTCTTTCACTATGAATCCAAAATTCTCCTTCACGCAACAGTTGGCTGTTCAGCACATATCAACCCGCAAAATCAGCAAATAAATCCAGAAAAACAGCAATGTAGCACCCCAATACTCAAAAACAGTCCAAAGAGTAAAGTAAAGTAATTAACCTAGTAGAGAGGAAATAAACCAAACCAGCCAAGGGGAAGGAGAAGGAAATTCCTTACAGCAAAAGGGGAGAAGAGAAGGTAGTCAGCTACAGCACAGTAGCAGCTCGGGAGGTAGCTGAATCGGGGCAGCAGCAAAATCGGGGCAGCAGCAGCTACACAGGAGCAGCTCAGGAGCAAGCCCTAAATCAGGGGCAGAGACAGTAGCCAGAGGACAGCAGAGGCAGGGAGAAGCAGAGTGGAGCAGAATCGGGCAGCGACTGTTCTACAGGAGCTGTTCAGGAAAGGGAGGGAACAGTAGCAGCAGCCCTAACAGCATCTCTGAACTGTCGGCACAGAAACGACAGAAGCGAAGCAGCCACGTCACGGCGAAGTCATCGGCACAGCAAAATCGACGGCACAGCAATATCGACACAGCCGCGAAAGCTTAGAAGCATAGCGAAAGAAGAAGAGGAAATAAAAGTAGAAGAAGTAGAAGTTCACTGTCGACCCAGAATAGCAAGAGAAGAAGACGACGGAAACCGCAGAAGCAGAACAGTGCCGAAATAAAAGTGCGGGAGAAGAAGCAGCTTGGCTCGATATATAGCAGTGAAGTAAGCGGCCAGCGGCAGGTACAAGCCAAGCACCGCTCCACATGTCTCCCAAACAAGCCCAAGGCCTGATCCAACCAACACCTATACTAAAGATTCAACCAACACAGCAAATTGGCTTGGCCAACACAGTACACCTACTCAGCCAACACCAGAAAATAGCCAGCCCATTATCTCAGCCAGCCCATTATCTCAGTCAGCCCAACACCAAAGGCAGCAAGCCCATATGCACAAAGCCAGCCCAACTCATTTTGTTCAGCCCCAACATAAAGCTAGTCCATAAATTTAATTAATTGTCACTCAAATCAATTGATTAAATAAAACAAAATAAAAGCAAAAAAATCGTCAAAATAATTCGCAACAAATGTTAATGTGCCTTTGTTCATCATCGGGGAAAATGGAATTGAGTTGGCGAAATATTTAGGGTATTACACATGTCATCACGAAGTTTGGATTATCTGTAGACTCAGCCAAAATAGAAACAATTATGAACTGGGCCAGACCAACTACTGTCACAGGAATTCGAAGTTTCCTTGGTTTTGCAGGGTATTACAGGAAATTTGTAAAAGATTTTTTAAAAATTGCATTGCCACTAACAAAATTAACCCGAAAGAATGTTCCTTTCATTTGGACTAATGAATGTCAGGAGGCATTTGAAGGGTTAAAAGAAATATTGACAACAGCACCGGTTTTTGTCATGCTGTGTGGCAATGAAGGTTTACAAATTTATAGTGACGCATCTTTGAAAGGTCATGGATGTGTATTAATGCAAAAAGGTAAAGTTATCGCTTATGATTCGAGACAATTGAAAGATGTTGAGCATAATTATCTGACTCATGATTTGAAATTGGCAGCAGTTATTTTTGCACTAAAAATCTAGCAGCGTTATTTATATGATGTCCAATGCGAGATTTTTACGGATCACAAAAGCTTGAAATACATCTTCTCTCAGAAGGAAATAAACATGCGACAAAGACGATGGTTGGAACTGATTAAAGATTACAATGTTGATATTAAGTATTATCCCGATAAAGCTAATGTAGTAGTTGCACTCAGCAGGAAAAATTTAACACCCATGATAGTACCAATAACAGAGCAAAAAGTGTTATTGCAAGATCTGCAAAACTTAGTATTGTTTACCTGTATCACTACTTATCAGACTCAAGGATTACTCTTTCAACTTACGGCAGGACACTCACTCAAAGAAAGAGTAAGGAATGTGATAAATCAGGATCCTATCTTTGCAAAATTTCTTTAAAAGGTTAAAAGTGGTCAGTCAACCGCATTTATAGAGAATGATGGGTTGTTATTTCTAAATGAAAGATTGTGTATTCCTAATGTCGATACAATTCGAGTGGAAATACTATATGACGCACATAATACAACATATTCAATTCACCCTGGAAGAACAAAAAAGTATCAAGATCTTAAACAGGAAATTTGGTGGCCATGAATGAAGACTGATGTCATCAAATATACTGTCAAGTGTCACACATGTCAACTTGTAAAGACAGAACATCAAAAGCCTGGCGGATACTTACAATCTCTACCAAGGAGTAAATTAGGGTTACCAAGGAGTAAATTAGGGATACTTACAATTTACGAGTGGATTTAGGATGATGTGACCATGGATTTCGGTATGGGATTACCAAGGAGTAAAGCTGAAAACAATGGTGTATGGGATGATTGTTGATCGACTCACAAAAGTTGCACATTTTATTCCCATGAAAAATGACAGTCCAGTACAAAAGTTAGTTGATCAATACATTGATGTGATTGTGAAATATCATGAAATTCCCCGATCTATCATATCTGACAGAGACGGAAGTTTTACATCGGATACTCGGAAGTTGGTGCAGAAAATATTGGGAACAAAAATATTATTTAGTGTTAATTTTCACCCGCAAACGGATGGTCAGTCCGAGCGAACCATTCAGATGTTAGAAGACCTCCTAAGGATGGGGATGCTCGATTTGCGAGGATTATGGGAAAAGTACTTGTCACTGGTAGAATTTTCTTATAATAATAGGTACCAGTCAAGTATTCAGATGGCACCATTCGAAACATTATATGGGAGGAGGTGTCGCACCCCGTTAAGCTGGGCAGAAGATAGTGAACAAAAATTATTCAAAAAGGAACAAGTGTACAAATGATCGATAAACTTGCACTTGTACGAGAAAGGTTGAAAGTAGCGCAAGACAGGAAATAGAAATATTTTAATGTCAGACAGTGAAGGGTAGAATTTAATGTGGGCGATATGGTGTGCCTTAAAATAAAATCTTTCAAATAAGCTTCACGAATTCGTTGACTTGAAAAACTTAGTCCAAGATATTTAGGATCATTCTCAATCAATGAAAGGATTGTAGTGGTAGCATATCGCTTGGCGTTACTTGATGCTCTTCAGAATCTTCATGATGTATTTCACGTGTATTCTTTGAGAAATTATATAGTAGATCCAGAAATGATAGTTCCTTCTGAACAGATTCAAATTGAAGCCGACTTTTCAAGTCCAACAGAGCCATACAAAATAGTGGATTGGTAAAATAAGCGACTCTGGAATAGGGACGTTCGATTTGTCAAAATCTGGTGAAAAGGACACAGTTTACATGAAGCTACTTGGGAAAAAGAAGAAGTAATGTGTGACATTTTCCCCTACCTATTTGATGAAGATGCAAACTGAAGATTTTCGCTGACAAAAATCCAATAAGAATATATATGTCCTTACTAATGTGTTGATTTTGTAATAATAAGGAAGTAAGACTAAAAATAAAGTTAGATCGGTATTTGTGTAGAAAGGATGGACCAACTGGAGGATTTGACCGGCTAGGGGCTGTGGCGACCGGTTTCAGGAGGTTAAAATTGATGTGTATCCCGATATAAAGAAGCGATGCATGTTAAAAGACGGATAAATAACTCATAACTCATCTCTCTATTCATTTCCTTCTCTCCTAGCTACGCCCGACGGAAGGAAAACCACGGAACTGTCGCTCGACGCCGACCACTCCTTCATTTTTCTTCCTACAGCAAGGTAATCTCTTTCTCTCAACTCTTCTTGAGTTTTGTGTGGATTGAAGACTCTATTTGTTAGGGTTGAAATTTCTAATTTAACCTAAATTTCTTCTATTCACTTAAGCTTTCTCTTCTTGATTTTCAGATGATTATTAGGGCTTATATAGTTATGTTCTTACATAACTTCGAAAACCCTAGATGGAGAAAGCTTATGTACACCCTAATTCCAGATATTTAGTTCCTTCAAAGGGAAAATTAGGGTGGAATTTTGATTGTAATGTGAAATAGGGCAAAAACCCCTTTGCCTTTGTGTTAGGGCAGTCAGCAATAGAGTTTATTTGAGGTTAAAATTTCATTTTATGAACCCGAATCTATAACATAACATAAGGGCAATCGTAGGAATACCAATTGATCAATTTATAGTGGTATTTTCCTTCGCTCATGAGCTATGTATCTATCAAGATACAGAAAGAGGGAATGGGCCGCTCAAGAAGAAGGGCAAAGAGAAAGTAGAAGGAAGTGAGTCGCGCAAGGAAAAAGGCAAGAAGAAAATAAGAGTGAATACGTACTTATTTCTTATTATTTGCAAATTATGTTGTTTTTCATATTTTATATGACTCGCATTGTGCTCGTATAGAACATGAAATGAATAAAATGACAATTCGCTAAATAGGTCAACTCAAAATAATGAATCAATCAAGACAGGAATTTATGGTAGATAAAGAAGGATAAACACATGAAAATTGAAGAAAAAAAGCAGAAATAACACCTAAAGTCAACGGTCTAGATGAAGCGTCAACCCAAATCGGTAGGTGAGGAGAATGACCTTCCGTCATGAATATAAATCGTGCGAGTTAAGGGCATGAATAGTAATATGTACGTGCGAGATAAGCGCACGGAAAGCATATTACTTCATCAACGTGTGAGACAAGGACACGTAATGAATTCATGAAACATTAATTTACACTTCATATGACTCATGCATGACAGTGAATTAAGGCAAACATAAGTCAAAAGAAGGAACATGAATAAGAAGTACGTATAAATGAAAGACCCATGCAAGACAATAAGAATTTATACGATTAAAAAATTTAATATGCGGAAAAGTAAGAATTTGCATAGTCCTTTGACTAATTAGAACATAAAACTAAACAGGTCAAGTAAGAGGCGGTTCCAGCGACCAGTAGTCAGCGTCGTTCATGTACTCCTCGCAAGGAGAAGAGATATCGTCTTTGGATTGAAGTTTCAACAGCAGTGTTCGGCATCCTGAAGGATCACCGGTCGAGATGCAGTGACTCATAGTGTTCTCATGAGGAGTTTCAGTTTTATTTTATGTAGTGTCTGTAGTACTACTTCTGACACATTTTTTTACATATTAGTCGTATGTTTTCACTCAGTCGTGCTGATATATATAGTTTTGATAAGCCCCTTTTGATGTACGTATAGGGCTAACGGTGGTATGTACAGTGTAGGTAAGCCCTCATAATGTATGTAGAGGGCCACCTATGATCTTGTTGTAAAACTTTAAAAGAAATGAAATGGTTTTATTTCGTTATGGCATTTTTACTTCTCGTACTCTATCACATTTGATGCACTATGAATGTTCTTACCTTTCTCATTATACAGTGTTTATGTTAAATTGTAGCGGCTCCCGTCAGGGGACCGTTACAAAACCAAGACTACTAAGGGAGAATATCAATGTGACACACTAACTCAAACCTAAATGCAATGAAACCGTCGGTGGTGGCGACTGATAATTCGGGCAAATGAAATTTCAACCCTACGCAAATAATTAAAAGAACAGAAATAGCATTCAATAATCAAATAATTAATGGCATTCTTCCGCTCGGAGGGTCAAGGCTAAGCGCGCGGCAAATAAATCTCACTTGTAGATTATAAGCGTATTGAAAACGAATTTTCACAAACACAATTCCCAACAAGTGCAGTGTCCAATGCAATAAAAATGTTGAATCAAATAATCCAATACAACAAGTGACTCACCAAAGTAGGGGACTGACCGAGGCACTGAAGATTTCGGATCCTGATGCGTTGATCGGTGATCGAATGTGGAACCGGCGGCGTGGGAAGAACCATATGCGGCTGTCCTCGACGGTGGAAGGTAGAATCGGACCGGAATAGATATATACAGCCACGTAGGTATAGATCCGGGCGGGGAAGGGTCGATCCGACAATATGGGATCGGATCCGGGCCGAAAATTTCATATCTGGACTGATCTGGTAGGGGAAAGGTTTTGGAAGGTGGTTTCACGGAAGGAAGGTTGGCGGCAAGAGATTTAGGGTTGAGGCGGGGGGCGGTGGCTGTGAAGGAAGAGAGGGGGATGGGTCTAATACGCTAAATATTTGCCAACTCAATTCAATTTTCCCGATGATGAACAAAGGCACATTAACATTTTTGCAAATTATTTTGACGAATTTGTTTTGCTTTTATTTCATTTTATTTAATTAATTGATTGGAGTGCCAATGATAATAACAAGTGGGCTTGTGTAAATTTATGGGTTGACTTTATGTTGGGGCTGAACAAAATGAGTTGGGCTGGCTTTGTGCATATGGGCTTGCTGCCTTTGGTGTTGGGCTGGCTGAGATAATGGGCTGGCTATTTTTCTAGGTGTTGGCTGAGTAGGTGTATTATGTTGGCTAGACAATTTGTTGTGTTTGCTGAATATTTAGTATAGGTGTTGGCTGGATCAGGCCTTGGGCTTGTTTGGAGACATGTGGAGCGGTGCTTGGCTTGTACTTGCCGCTGGCCGCTTACTTCACTGCTATATATCGAGCCAAGCTGCTGTTTCTCCCGCACTTTTATTTCGGCATTGTTCTGCTTCTGTGATTTCCGTCGTCTTCTTCCCTTGCAGCTCTGGGTCGACAGTGAACATCTTCCCCTCCTACTTCTACTTCTTCTTTTTCTTTTATTTCTATTTCCTCTTATTCTCTCGTTGTGCCACTAAGCTCTTGCGGCTTTGTCGATATTGTTGTGCCGTCGATTTTGCTGTGCCGACGACTTGGCCGTGTTGTGGCTGCTTCGCTTCTGTCGTTTGTGCCGACAGTTTCAGAGCTGTTGTTGGGTTGCTTGTTGGTTGCTACTGTTCCCTCCCTCTCCCGAACAGCTCCTGTAGAACAGTCGCTGCCTGATTCTGCTTCCCTCTGCTTCTCCCTGCCTCTGTTGTCCTCTGGCTACTATCTATGCCCCTGATTTAGGGTTGCTCCTGAGCTGCTCCTGTATAGTTGTTGCTTGCCCCGACTTGTTGTTGCCCAGATTCTGCTACCACCCGAGCTGCTACTGTGTTGTAGCTGACTACCTTCTCTTCTCCCCTCTTGTTGTAAGGAATTTCCTTCTTCTTTCCCTTGGCTGGTTTGGTTTATTTCCTCTCTATTTGGCTAATTATTTCTCTTTGTACTGTTTTTGAGTATTTGGGGGTACTAAATTGCTGATTTTTTGGATTTATTTGTTGATTTTGGGGTTGATATGTGTTGAACAGCCAACTGTTGCGTGAAGGAGAATTTTGGATTCATAGTGGACTGTTGTTACTATTTTGATATGTTGTTTGACTACTTAGTATTATTTTTACAGGTGCATTATATGATTGTGATGTTTTCATTTTCGTGGATCGCTTTATGAGCATTTTGAATTATTTTATGAATATTTTGATTCAAATTTCCATGTTGAGGTGATTTTGTGCTATTTAAGAGTCGTTTTGGCTATTTTGTGTCGTATGGAAGGCTAAGGTTGAGATTCACAGTCTCGATTGAGGATTGTTTTGTTGGATAGCTTTTCAGACATTTTTTGACGTTTCTTTTGATTTTCGGGATTTAAAACATCTTTAAAAACATTACTGCTGTACGAATATCAAGTGACAAAACCCAATTAAAAAGTGCGAACAATTTCAGTTGTTTTTCGAGGACCCGGAAATAAGAGGATGACGTCACAAGATAACAGTGGCGGCAATGCAAATAAGAGTGTGGATAAAGACAAGCCCGTGGTGATTTTCTTATTTTTTGAATTAGTTTTATTCACGTAATTTTCTATTACTGTTTTACTTTCTGACATAAAACAAATGTCTGTGCATATGAGTTAAACTCATTAAGATATCGCTATAGAATAAAATGTGGGCGAGAGAAAAACATGAAAGCGATACATATTTCTGAGAGAATTACTTCTATTAAAAACTTTTGTTTTCACGACAAGATAAAATTAATTAAAACTCTGCATAGGGAAATGTGATGGTTTTGAATCTGATGATGTAGAGGCATCTACTGATGGATTCACCGGTAGGGGTGAGCCTACAATTACACCCTTCGGGGGTGGGACCAATTCAAATTTCATTACGGAGCATTTCCTATTTTATGTAACTAAATTTAAGGGCAAATTAAGATTTAGTTTTGAGAATAATTGAACTAAATGATTATTGTACGGCATGTATATTGTTATTATTTTCATTGTTTGCATGTACGACGCTTCATGAAATATTTATCTTACATAGTCATAATGTTTATCACTAACCCATTGTGGATCCATTTTTTAGGCAACAGAATCATCTCCTAGTGCACCAAAGAGAATTCCGACAGAAGAATTAGCGAAGGTATGGTTAAAGATCTTCATAGGCATTGGAGAGGTTCAGCAAAAGCATACAGACACTTGTAGAGATCAGTATTATGATTTTTGTATTGAGTACAAGTAATACTCACTTTTTTTGTTTATCGAATGTTGTAATAGTAAGGAATAAAAACTAGTGTTAATGTGTACTGTGATATTCAATGCTGCGACTATTTTATTAAAATGTTGTTCAATTCTTGAAATCAATTAGAAAACCCGGGAATTTGGGTCTTCACAACTTGGTATCAGAGGGAAACGGTTTCAAAAAATTATGTCATATCTTAAACAGTACAGAGTCATAACAAGTTAAAAATGTAACATAATGAATTTAAAACCATACGTATAGGAACCGTTCAAGTGTATTCTAGTCGACGTCGTTAAAGGCTTCAAGAAGAGCGCGAAGTTCAACAAAGAACAAAATCTGAAGAAAGAGACAATGGACATCGGCAATAGCATCCGTCCGAGTTTGTGTTAGCAATAGCAGAAGCCCTTAAGTTAGTGTTTCCTACGTTAGTTGTGTTAGGACCAACACTCCCTCCTGATAATCCTACTCCTAAACCATATCCAAGGAAACCTCCTCCTGATCTTCCTCCGGCAGTACATGCACCGCATCTCCGACAAATCGATTATGACCTCAAACAATTCATGGAGTTAAAACCGTCAACCTTTGATGGAGGCTTGTCTCCCTTGGAAACCGGAGATTGGATTCTCCGCCTAGAAACGATATTCCAAGTTATGGATTGTCCCGAAGAGCGAAAGGTAGGATTAGCCTCATTTTTGCTTGAAGGTCTTGCGAAGCGTTGGTGGAATAACATTGTCACTACAAAGTTCGTCAGACGTGACCTTGTAACATGGCCAAACTTTCTTTAGGAATTTACAAATTGATTTGTACCCCGATCAGAGAAAAGAGTTTTACAGGACAAATTGCTGCGACTCGTTCAAGGAACAAAAACAGTTCTGCAATACGAGGCGGAATTTTCCAAATTAGCATACTATGTCGATTCTCTTATACCCACTGAAGAAGATCGTTGTCGGCAGTTCCAACAAGGATTGCAAGACGACATTCGCAATCAGCTAGTACCTCTTGATATTCTAGAATATGCCAAGCTGGTCGAGAGGGCACGATTAGTGGAGATTGATCAAGAAAAATCCCAAGAACATCGAGAAAGTGGAAAAGAAATTATACCTGAAACGCAGACGCAAGAGGAAACCCAAATAAAAGATGATGCAAAGACATCTCAGACTGGCCTGTCAACCAGTAATGTGTCCCAAACAACCTCGACAAAGTGCGTCAAGTGTGGCTGAATTCATCGAGGCGAATGTTTAATTGTAGCATGTTATTATTGCCGACAGCCTGGTCATACAAAGAAAATGTGTCCAAAACTTCTGAATAAAGAAATCAATTCTCGCGGGCAACCTCCTCTGTCGCAACACTTATATCAAATGCTTGCTGAATCGTTAGCTTCGGCACTGGAACATGCACCTGCACCGGCACCTGCACCTGCAACTGCTCCAATTCATCCTCCAGAAGTTCCGGAAGAGCGAATGATTATGCCACGAGCATTTTCCTATCACAAAAAATAAAATGTAGATTCCTTGATGTGAATATTGTAAATATTTTATGACTATAGTGACCTTTATTTTTTTTCGAGGACGAAAACTCTTTTAAAAGGGAAGAGCTGTAATACTCTAAATATTTCACCAACTCAATTCAATTTTCCCTGATGATGAACAAAGGCACATTAACATTTTTGCGAATTATTTTGACGAATTTGTTTTTTCTTTTATTTCATTTTATTTAATTAATTGATTTGAGTGCCAATGATAATAACAAGTGGGCTTGTGTAAATTTATGGGATGGTTTTATGTTGGGGCTGAACAAAATGAGTTGGGCTGGCTTTGTGCATATGGGCATGCTGCTTTGGTGTTGGGCTAGCTGAGATAATGGGCTGGCTATTTTTCTAGGTGCTGGCTGAGTAGATGTACTGTGCTGGCTAGCCAATTTGTTGTGTTGGCTGAATATTTAGTATAGGTGTTGGCTGGATCAGGCCTTGGGCTTGTTTGGGAGACATGTGGAGAGATGCTTGGCTTGTACCTGTCGTTGGCCGCTTACTTCACTGCTATATATTGAGCCAAGCTGCTTCTTCTCCCGCACATTTATTTCGGCACAGTTCTGCTTCTGCAATTTTCGTCGTCTTCTTCCCTTGTTGCTCTGGGTGGACAGTGAACATCTTCTCCTCCTACTTCTACTTCTTCTTCTACTTCTTCTTCTTCTACTTTTATTTCCTCTTCTTCTCTCGATGTGCCTCTAAGCTCTCGCGGTTGTGCCGATATTGCTGTGCCGTTGATTTTGATGTGCCGACGACTTCGTCGTGTTGTGGCTGCTTTGCTTCTGTCGTTTCTGTGCTGACAGTTTCAGAGTTGTTGTTAGGGTTGCTTCTATTGTTCCCCCCCCCCCCTTTCCCGAACAGCTCCTGTAGAACAGTCGCTGCCGGATTCTGCTTCCCTCTGCTTCTCCCAATCTCTGTTGTCCTCTCGCTACTGTCTCTGCCCTTGATTTAGGGCTTAATCCTGAGCTGCTCCTGTGTAGTTTTTGCTGCCCCGACATTGTTGCTGCCCCGATTCTGCTACCTCCCTAGCTGCTACTATGTTGTATCTGACTACCTTCTCTTCACCCTCTTGCTGTAAGGAATTTCCTTCTCCTTCCCCTTGGCTGGTTTGATTTATTTCCTCTTTACTTGGCTAATTACTTTACTCTTTGGACTGTTTTTTAGTATTGGGGTGCTAAATTGCTGATTTTCTGGATTTATTTGCTGATTTTGGGTGGTGATATGTGCTGAAAAAAGCCAACTGTTGCGTGAAGGAGAATTTTGGATTCATAGTGGACTGTTGTTACTATTTTGATATGTTGTTTGGCTACTTAGTATTATTTTTACAGGTGCATTATATAGATTGTGATGCTTTCGTTTTCGTGGATCACTTTATAGGCATTTCGGATTATTTTATGAATGCTTTGATACGAATTTCCATGTTGAGGTTATTTTGAGCTATTTAAGAGTCGTTTTTGGCTATTTTGTGCCGTTTAGACGGCTAAGGTTGAGATTCACAGTCTCGATTGAGTACTGTTTTGTTGAATAGCTTTTTCAGACATTTTTTTATGTTTCTTTTGATTTTCGGGATTTTAAACGTCTTTTAAAATCATTACTGCTATAAATATCAAGTGACGCAACCCAAATAAAAAGTGCGTATAATTTCAGTGGTTTCCGAGGCCCAGAAATAAGAGGATGGCGTCACAAGATAACCGTGACGACAATGCAAATAAGAGTGTGGAAAAAGGTAAGGACATGGTGAGTTTCTTAATACCTGATTTAGTTTTATTCACGTAATTTTCTATTATTATTTTACTTTCTGACATAAAACAATGTTTGTGCATATGAGTTTAACTCATTAAGATATCGTTATAGAATAAAATGTGGGCGAGAAAAAAACATGAAAGCAATACATATTTTTGAGAGAATTACTTTTATTAAAAACTTCTATTTTCATGACAAGATAAAATTAATTAAAACTCTACATAGGGAAATATGATGACTTCGAATCCGATGATGTAGAGGCATCTACTGATGGATTCACCGGTAGGGGTGAGCCTACAATTACACCATTCGGGAGTGGGGCCCAATTCAAGTTTGCATTACCGGAGCATTTCCTATTTTATAAACTAAATTTAAGGGGCAAGTTAAATTTTAGTTTTGAGAATAATTGAACTATATGATTTTTGTACTGTATGCATATTGTTATTATCCTCATTGTTTGCATGTACGACGCTTCATGAAATATTTATCTCACATAATCTTAACGTTTATGACTAACTCATTGTGGACCCATTTTTTTAGGCAACAGGACCATCTTCTAGTGCACCAAAAAGAATTCCGCCGGAAGAATTAGCGAAGGTATGGATAAAGATCTTCATAGGCATTGGAGAGGTTCAGCAAAAGCATATGGACTTTTGTAGAGATCTGTATTGTGATTTTTGTATTGAGTACAAGTAATACTCACTTTATTTTTTGTTTATCGAATGTTGTAATAGTAAGAAATAAAGGAATAAAATACTAGTGTTAATGTTCTTTGTACTGTGATATTCAATGTTGCGACTCTTTTATTGAAATCAATTGGGAAGCCTGGGAATTTGGGTCTTCACAACGGGTAGGACTGAGGTTGAGTGGGGGGAAGGTGGCGGGTTGCTGGGTGCCCAAATGGGGCGGTCGGCGGCGGGATAAGTGGGGGAGGGCTCGGTTGGAGGGGATGAGGCTGGAACAGGGCGGTCGGTTGTAGGCTTGAAGGGGGAGGGTCGGCTGAAGGAGGGAGAGGCCTTTAGGGTCGGCGGCTGCAGGAGAACTGGACCAACAGGCGCTGGTTTTGGGGGAAATTTAGGGGGCTGCACCGAGTTGAAGAGGGGTTTGAGGGGTGGAAAATGGAGGTTAGGGTTAGAGGAAAAAACTTGGGGAGGGAGATACCAACATAGGAGTCGTCATATAGGGTTTCACTGAGTCAGCATAATGGAGGGATCGCGGGATTCCGGAAAAACTCTCCAAAATCTGCAATGCGTCAAAACCAGTCACTGCTTCACTATTTATAATAAAACAAAAGCTAGGGCATCCCACCTTCGACGGCTATGATTGGTCAGAGGTGGGCCACTCAAATATAATGAAAATAAACCAAAAATAATAAAGTAACATATGGATTTGACAAACAACACGGATCTGGACACATCCGCGGAGTCGGATCGGAGATCCGATCAAGCCCTCCTGCGTGAATACATGAATGTGGGGCCCACCTTGCAGCGAACCTCTCCCGATGCATGATCTGATGGATCCCCATCAGTGAGGAGAATTATATGGATCTCTCACTCTTGGTTTATCCACTCCTAAGGGACATGTTTGTTGATAGAATAAGGCAATTTAGGGTCTAAAATAGTCTTCTCAGGACTTGTTCCAAAAGTTGAGCCCAAACTTCTTGATATGAAGTTTTCCCGTAAGTTTTTTTGCCCGATTTATGTTCATAAATCAAGCTATGAATCATATTAATATTTTTATTGTTAATGTTAATGACATTATCATCACGGGGAATGATGAATAACATATTATTGATATTTAAAGGGATATAGTTTCGAGTTTTGAGATCAAGGATTTAGGATTACTAAAATATTTTCTTGGGATTTAAGTAGCTAGATATTGGATGGATCATTATTTATCAAAATAAAGTACGTGTTGGATCTTATTGAAGACATGAATATCTTCAGTTAAACCTATTGATAGTCTGATTGACCCAAACTACAAAATCCATAAGAATGAATCTCTTGATTTGGAAATAAAACTAAAATTTCAGCAATTGGTGAAAGTTATTTTACTTGACCATCAATCAACCTAATATCTGACGCAGGACGAATCTATAGGCGGCGGGAAATCTGCTACCTAACCCTACATGCTATGCAAATCCGACGGTTAGATCGCAATTGGATAATATAAAACATCTCACGTAAAATAAATATACGACAAGGCAAAATATTTTTATTAGGGCAAAAGCAAGCTTAGGCTTTCCTCCACGTGGAGGGTCAAAGCAAGAGCATGCGGCGAATAAACCTTTCCTACAGTTAGAGATTTTCAAGGAACAAAAACCATAATAAACATTAATCTCAAGCAAATATCAAATAACAATACCATAACAATGTTTTATAACTGAATACCAACACAAAAACACCACAAAAATATGAGGGCTGCTGCCAATGAAATAGATTTGAATATTGGAGGGCTCAAAGAGGGATTCTGGTGGTTGGTGGCACCGAATCGGATAAGGGGGGGCTGGTTGGGGATTAGGAGGGTTGGATCGGGGCAGGGGGTGGCTGGAACCGGGCTAAAATACTCAGATCAGGACAAATTTAGCGTTGGGTGGCTGTTTTGAGGTGGATCCACGGGATGAGGGTGATGGAGGCAAAGGGGAATGGGCGTGGTGACTGGATTTGGTTGGAACGGTCCAGATTTGGACTGTTTTGGGAGGAAAACAGCCAAGGGGCTGTAGGGGAGACGACGATCGGGAGGGAGGGGCTTTTACGGGGTTCTGGAGGGGATTGGGGCGGCTGGAGGGGGGTGTTCGGTGGGTTGGCAACAGTGAGCAGCAGGGAGAAAATTTCTGCAGTTAGGGTGGCTGGAGGGGACAACAAATTAAGAAAGTTGGAGGGTGGGGGAGAAGAAAGATACAAGATGGAAGACCTTACCCAAGGAGTCGTCACCAAGAGGTTCCACGGAGTCGGCACCGCGAAGGAGATCACCGGAATGAAGGAAGACACTTTCTTCCTCAAACATTCAGCAATGAGAAATGACGGCAGCCCTAAACCATCTATTTATAAGAAATTAAAATTAGGGCACCCGGAATCAACGGCTATGATTGGTCGTTGGTCTCGGGGCCAAAACTACATGAAATAGAATCCGAAAAATACAAAGCTATATATGAAATTAATTCGCAACGCGAATCCGGACGCATCCACGGAGTCGGATCGTCGATCCGGGCACGCTATATATGGTAAGTCTCCAAATCAGCTCCAAATGGGCTCAAAGCTCGCCCTCGTCTCTGCTCCGCATCACTCTCTCCGGCTTGAAAGAATTCATCTCCCGATGAATAAGGATCAAAATTCTCTCGCTGCATGTCAGGTAAAGCTCGAAGACGTCCACCAGAGGTCGCCCAAGTGTCGTCGCTGGAAAAGTGTCCTCACCAATCAACTCCTCCGGACTGAAAAGCTTCGATCTCCAATGAATGGAGACGGTCATACTGAAGTCAAAGTCTAGGGCGAGTCGATCAAGTTCCGTTGGTAGCATCCAAGTGTCGTCAATGAAGGATCGTCCGCGCCCGCAAACTAGGTAGCGGCACACAAGATCGTCTGTAGAGGGGACGGACTCATGCGTAAAGATCTCAGTGATAATCTCATCTCTCAACATAGTAACAGAAGGATCTGGTGGGATCTGAGGTGTCAATGGTGGAACCGTTAGGGACAGGATCCCGGGTAAGTGGGGTCAGAAATGGGCTGAGCACGGGGCAATGAAAGTGGTGGCAAGGGCTCGGGGGTAGACTGAGTGGTGGGTGGTAAAAACGGTGGTAAAGGCTCGGGAGGGACACCAAGATGTGGGCCCGAATACTTGTGAGGTGCAAAGTATGGCATCAGGTCCTCGACATTGAACACAGTATAGGTATTCATGCTCGCGGGGATGTCCAGCTCATAAGCATTTGTCCCGATGTATCTCAGGACTGAGTAGGGACCCATCTGAATAACACTCAAGCTTTTAGCAAGCCTCGCACGGAGCCTCACAACGCAGATTCTTACCATCATCTGTTCGTCTTCATGAAGTACCTGCACTTGTCAATGAACATCCACATGTGATTTACAAGATTTATTACCAATATGGATTATTCGTCGGACTAACTCATGACACACATGCAAACGATGAACAGACAACACAACAGATTAATGTAAAAGATGACGAAACGACTCAACAGACTCATGCAAATGATGCAAATGACACATGACCGACACAACGTATCTGCTACAGGAAAGTCTAATAATGACCGGGACGTCTCTAAAATATGGTGGCCTATCAGGGGGCTCTCTCGGTGGAGTGTAGAAAAACTCATCCCGTGCGTGACGAGTGCTCAGATGATCGTGAGAGACAACTATACTCAAATACGGGCTCGTAAAGAGCTAAATGTCTCTCAGGGAACGTGACACATCAGGGGGCTCACCAGGAGGTGTGTACGAGAAATCATTGCGAATAAGGCAATCACCTGAATGAAGATCGTGCACACTGACTAGAAGACGTGATTCTCGAGTGTGGTGCGTGTTCCCGAAAATAAAGAGCTCATCTGGTGGGCCAGCATGTGGTGCGTCCCAAAACTCATCGATGGTGCAATGCGCCATAAGGTAGGCCCTCAAAATATGAGTATGCTCAAGCGTACTCAAGGAAGGTCCTACATATGTTATGCTCCACGCAAGATCAATTCTCTGGGGCAAGGCTATAGATGATAGCGAAAGAGACGCCAATAACTCAAAGCTCATAAATGAGCGTCTCACCTGAATCGTATCCTCACCAGGATGTAGCGGCTCGTCGGGATGCTCAACAGGGGGGTCATCGTAAAACTCGTCACTAGGGTCATGATCCTCCATGTGAGTACCATCGTAAGGGGTCGTATCCCCGTGAATAGGTGACATAGTCACTGCGAGATCAATATCAAGTTTTGGGCTCTCGGTCGTGATGTGACTCAGGGCAATGACAACGGGAGAGAAACATAAACCTACACTCAAGAATGGGTTTGTGGGTGTAGTGTCAAGAATTGGGTCTACGGTGAGGGTGTTAACTAACCCGGTGCATGGCAGAAGAAGAGGTGTGGGTGAGGGACACAATACTGCAAACTCAATAGGTCGCTCAGGCTCGCTCTCAGTCGGGGTCACAAGAGGCGGGTCAGAAACAAGATATATGTCACTCACTCGGCTAAGCACCTCACTGTGCTGAGAGTAATCCGCATCTAGTATCACTTCTGTCATGTCTGGCAGGATAGTGGTAGGCGTCGTGGTAGCCTCAGTATGGGAGGGACTCGTACTGCAGAGGTCAAGGTGAGAATTTCATCGACCAGCTCTTGCGGATCTCAATGACCGTTCATAACGAAGGGCGAGCTGATATGTCTGCTCGAGGGACTCCGGGCTATGATAAACTACCTTAGTATGAATGTCAGATTGAATCCCAGACCGAAATCTTGTAGTGGTCATGGCTGGGTCCTTCGGATATCACTCCTCACAACTAACTCATCAAAGCGATCTCTGTACTCAGCGACAGACATGGATTCTTGCTGAAGGAAAAATAATTGGTCGAGCAAGCGACTCCGATATGACGAAGGCAGATATCTCTGACACAATATACGTTTCATGTCCGCCCAACTAGTGATGCGACGAAGACGGTCTCGCTAGCGGGTTCTCTCAACGCTAGACCAATAAGCCCTCGCCTGATCTAAAAGTCTAAGTTTCACAAACTTGACGCGACGCTCACCGAATAACTCAAAATGACCTAAATAACACTCCATGTCCACGAGCCAATAGCTGAAAGACTCGGGATTCGATGAGCCGTCAAAGGAAGGGGAAGCAGTACAAAACCGACTCTCAAGATCTCTCTCGGAAACGACTATCCTCATAATAATCACTCCTAAGGTAACGAGTCGTGTCGAAGGACTAACACGATTTGCTCGCGTGTACGGATAAGCACGACGACAATCATCATATTGATCGTCTCTGGCATAGTGGGGTCGTGTCGGTGGTCAACACGATCTCTGAAAGTGGTGCGCTATGATCAAGAATGATCGTCGTAATAATGTGAGGATCTCCCTGACGGGGCTCTGTGAGAGCTTGTGCAAGTGGACTCAAGACCTCCAAAGTGAGGTGGGGACAAGTGGTGATACCTAGACATAATGAAAAACCTATAGAATCTACGATTGTGTATCAAAAAGTGTGTGCAACCTGGCTCTGATACCAATTGACGCAGGACGAATCTATAGACGGCGGGAAATCTGCAACCTAACCCTACATGCTACGCAAATCCGGCGGTTAGATCACAATTGGATAATAAATAAAACATCTAACGCAAAATAAATTCCACGACAAGGCAAAATATTTTTATTAGGGCAAAAGCAAGCTTAGGCTTTCCTCCGCGTAGAGGGCCAAAACAAGAGCACGCGGCGAATAAATTTTTCCTACAGTTAGAGATTTTCAAGGAGCAAATAGCATAATAAACATTAATCTCAAGTAAGTATCAAATAACAATACCATAACAATGTTTTATAACTGAATACCAACACAAAAACACCACAAAAATATGAGGGTTGTTGCCAATGAAATAGATTTGAATATTGGAGGGCTCAAAGAAGGATTCTGGTGGTTGGTGGATCGAATCGGGTAAGGGGAGGGTTGGTTGGGATTAGGAGGGTTGGATCGGGGCAGGGGTGGCTGGAACCGGGCTAAAATACCGAGATCTGGACAAATTTAGCGTTGGGTGGCTGTTTTGAGGTGGATCCACGGGATGAGGGTGATGGAGGCAAAAGGGAATAGGCGTGGTGGCTAGATTTGGTTGGAACAGTCCAGATTTGGACTGTTTTGGGAGGAAAACAGCCAAGGGGTTGTAGGGGAGACGACGGTAGGGAGGGAGGGGCTTTTACGGAGCTCTGGAGGGGATTGGGGTGGCTGGAGGGGGTGTTCGGTGGGTTGGCAACGGTGAACAGCAGGGAGAAAATTTCTGCAGTTAGGGTGGCTGGAGGGGACAACAAATTAGGAAAGTTGGAGGGTGGGGGAGGAGAAAAATACAAAGATAGAACTTACCCAAGGAGTCGTCACCAAGGGGTTCCACATAGTCGGCACCGCGAACGAGATCACCGGAATGAAGGAAGGCACTCTTTTCTCCAAACATTCAGCAATGAGAAATGACGGCAGCCCTAAACCATCTATTTATAAAAAATTAAAATTAGGGCACCCGAAATCAACGGGTATGATTGGTCATTGGTCTTGGGGCCAAAACTATATGAAATAGAATCCGAAAAGTACAAAGTTATATATGAAATTGATTCGCAACACGAATACGGAAACATCCACGGAGTCGGATCGTAGATTCGGGCACGCTATATATGGTATGTCTCCAAATTAGCTCCAAATGAGCTCAAAGCTCGTCTTCGTCTCTGCTTCACATCAATATCTCTCTATTCTTGATAGTTTTGTAAGTCAATTATGCACAATCCTAAAGACTGTCATTATAAAGTTGTTCTGATAATCTTTGAGTATCTTATGAAAGCCAATTGGAAGGGGATCCTCTATAAGAATCAATGATGGGCTTGCAAGGTTATTGTTAAGTTTTGGGATGGATCCATTGTGGATAGAAAACCCACTAGTGGTTACACTATGCTAGTGGGAGGTAGTCTCGTATTTTGAGTGAGTGAAAACAAAATGTGGTTGCTAGATCCTCCATTCAAGTGGAATAGAGATCCATGGCCCCGGTTAAATGTCAGCTTGTAGCGCTTAAAGCTATTTTAGGAGATTTGAATTTTCATGTGAATGAATCTATGTCTCTCTATTATGACAATCAAGTTGTCATCAACATAGCATTTACTTCTATTTTTCATGAGGTAAGTTATCTCCACTCACATTGTTCCTATTGATATGCTCAATTGCCAGGCATATTTACAAAAGCTGTCTAGTCAAAATCTCCATAAGATCTCTTTACACCTTGGGATGATGGATGTTTATGGTATTCGCTTGAGGATGGGTGTTAAATTGCGGCTTAAGAAATTGTGGCAAGTTTACTATGAGATAACCACACTATCCAAATAAACTATGGACTAAAAACAAGTGGCGGCGGCAAAGTTTAATCCGTCTTGAAAACGGTGATCGTAAAGCTATCGAAAAAGTTATCTTTTTTATTCGTTCAAGCACAATCGTACAAAGAACTTTCCATTGTTGTTTATATCTTCACATGAGAATTGAAAAGTTCTTCCATTCCAAAAACCATGTCTTGAAGAGATTATTTTAATAAGTTGAATTGAATCTAACTTCATTCAACAAATGTCAAGTCATAAAATGTTCAGCATAGATAGCAATTTATCAGATTTTGTGAATTATCACAATCATCATCATTATCATTATCATCATCAAAAACATTATCCCAACTATTTTGGATTGGTTTTATTAATTCTCATTTTCACCCTCAAACAATCTTGTTCAAAACAAATGCTATCCTCATTCTTATGATAACACAAACTTGAAATAAAATTAACGATACTACATTAACTAGTTATGACACATGCAGAACGAGAACAGAGTTTCAGAAGATATACGTTATGAAGAAAATTTAGACGCATTGGTAACTCAAAAACAATAAATATCGTGTTTTAATAGAACACTAACAGGGAAACTAATTTTCAAAACATGATTAAATAAAAATTACTACATGTTTACTGTACAAGAAATAAGTAAAACTTTAGATACCTGCAGACCCATTGACTTCAAATGATCCTCGCTTTGAAGTTCATGAATCCTACCACTCACAGCAAGAAGAGCTTTAGATGGAACACAGCCCCTATTTACACATGTTCCACCAATAACATCGCCTTCAATAATTGCTGTTTTTAGACCCTGTGCAATAAATTAGAGAACATGATAAAGTATTTATTTACACTAGAGGGTGCTGAAGTTAGGTAATGAAAAGTCATCATTGCTCTAATTACATGAGCAAATGTAATCTATTTGGCTGGAGGCTTTGTAATACATTTCGCAAGTTCGATCTTTATTCATTTTTATAGATACCTGCTAGGTCTAAGATTTAGTGCTAAAAATAATTTCTTGAAAAAAAAACCAGATAATCCACTTCTAATAATGTAACTATGAAAGAAAAAATCGAAAAAAACTACTCTTTAAACATTTGGCTTATCATTTTGGCTCATTTTAACTGCTGCCATTTTAACTTATAATGAGAAGTAGAATAATTGAGGTTGATAATTTTGTTGGAAAAGAAGAAGCAATATATAATGTTTTGAACTAAAAAGTTAGGGGTGTTTGGTAATTTATTTTTTCCCTATATATCCATCATTGTAGCCTTAGAAACTTTGCAAGCACATATACTTTTGTAAGCACAAACGGGAGAAGCTTTAATTGGAGATCATCTCATCTTCGATCGTTGGAAGGGAATTAAAACAAGTACGAAAGATGCTTATCAAAGCGTGTTGTCATTCACAGATCTACCTCTTCTTGGACATGATCTTAACCGAGTGAATCCTCAACAACCATCTCCATCGTTGATCCAAGTATGTTTTCTCCACTGAGTCATAATTTTGATCTTCCTGCACGTCCCTTAAGCACCTTCATCAAAACCGAGCTATGCCTTCTAGCTCATATTCATCATCATCTTAGGGCCATGTGTCCTTTGCCTGTGTTGGATGGTTTTTCCATCGACAAAGTCGTTATTCGAGCCGTTTCAGAGTTTCTCTGACCGCACGGGCATAGAGCTTCTACATTGAGGGCTGACCTCTGGCAAGGATAGGGATACATGGATAATAGACACCCCAGCTCTCCATTATGACAGTTGGATAAAATGAAGAACCTCCAGCCATGTGGTGGCCGTGACAATCCAACCTACAGTTGCTACAGATTAAGTGCCAGTTCTGTGAGGAGATCAACTCGATGGAATCATTCATTGATATGTGAACAACTGACCTTTCACACCGGAAAGTTGCTCATATGGTAAAGAAGTATAAACTATATGGAAGAGAAGGAAACATTTAAATGATTACAGAAATCATTGACTCTACAGCTGAGCTGGAGAGAAGAATCAGCTACTTGATGAATTGCTATCCGAATTTTGAATTGCCTTGAATTCCAGTTCAAATGTTAAACGAGAATCTAGAATTGTCTAGGAATGATTGGAATTTTATAGTTTTGTTGTTCGGCTACAAGAAAGAATTCAATCATAAGACCAACTTCGTTTATCAAATGATTTATACAATATTACATGTCTCCACCAAACTTTCTTGACTTTCTCTCTCAAGAAATATTATTAAAATTCTCTAGAAATATTATTAAGATTTTCCGTAAGTATTAATAAGATTCTCTAGAATTTATTAGAATTCTCCATAGAAATCTCACAGATTCTCTCAAAAGATTCTACCTCGCAAAGATTCGTCCAACAAAATTGTTTGCTCTGTATTAATGTTATATATAGAAATCTCATGAGGATTATATCCCCTATCCCTCAACAATGCTATCTCACTTGAATTCTCAAACTCTTGACTCTAGAAAATTTCTATCAAAAAATATACCTAGAATTTAATATCTAAAATGCATGTCTCAATGATTTAGGCTTCGTTTGGCGTGGTGGTGGCAGTCGTTAACACGGTGGTCATGAACCGTCGTTCGTGAACGTCTGACCTCGCCTAAAAAAATTCATGCATTTTATGCTCAAAATTAGTACATTTTCTAGGTAGCGGGCATAACCTTTGTCGTGCCAAACATGCATTTTATGCTAATGGCGTTGTTGACCAAACTCACTGGTGCAAATAAGCCGCGCCAAACGAATCCTTAATTATTAAGATTTGCCTACACGTAGATGTTCTCATTATAGAAATTCTCTGTAAAAACATCTGTCTTGAACTCTCAATATAATTTATCTAGAAATTTATTTTTCAAATATTTTATTTCATCTTACTCAATTTTTTCTCAAAAACATTTCTTATATAAACTCTTTAAATATTACGAGTGAGAGACACGGGGCTTCGCCCCTACAGCTAATCGCGATAGTACCTTGACTGCGGTAGGTCCGGGGCTCCGCCCCAATCAATTATTTAATGCAGTTTAAAATAAATACAATATTAATTAATCAGCTTTAATAAAGTTGATTAATTTAATGGCAGCTCTTCAAAAATACTACTGATATGTCTAATGACAACCATCATGGGGAATTGATGCACTCGGGCGCCTGCAGCGTCCAAGTTTATTTTACGCATGCATTTCAATTTTTGTCATGCCGAACATTTTTCTTTTATGTCGGGCACCTGTTTCACGTTTTTTGTTTTCTTGTATTTTTATGTATTGGAGGAGTTGTGGAGGCATATTCACTATAACGTAATCAACTAGGTTATACATTCAGTTGCTCTAGATTAACTGGAGGTGTAATCCTCTGATTTGGTCAGGTCAAATCTTGTTTCTTCCCTACTTCCATGTTGAACCTCGCCCCGAATTTTGAGTCAAAACCAAGTTTTGAGTGTTATTAATATAAATATATAGAATTTGTTCAAAAAGTGCAAAAAAATCTATTAACAAAAAGGAGTTTTAAAACTTGTTTTTCTATTGACTTTACCTTAGGTGAAACATGCTCACACCTCTTGTTTACAAGGGCCAGTAGCATCTATTATATATTGTTAGAGAAGACTATGTAATGGCCCATTTAGTTTCTCCTTCTTTCTTTATATTAGTCTCACTCCTTGTAAATGGGATTCTTCTCTCCTTCCTCTTTATATATATATGTACTCATACAGTGTATTTACACACTGAATAAGGATATACATGGTTTTACTGGTTTTCCTTTGCTGATTGTGTACTTCTCTACATGATATCAGAGCCCAGGTTGTGAACATAGCAAACACAGCCGAAAACACGAGGAGTGACTGCAAATATGGGTGTGGAGGGTAAAAGAAGGGACACGAGATTTTGAAAATGGAGAATAGAGTAAGGCAAGCGGTTATTGAGGTGGCAGGCCGTAGAGATTGTGAAATTCCAGCAGATGGTGGGAACATTCATTTGGGTAATAATGGTGCAAGCAACCTCCAGAAGGTGATGATTCACTGCTTACAAATCCAGAATATTATCGGCGCCTTGTAGGAAAACTGATATACTTAACGGTCACGAGTCCCGATATCTCATTTGTTGTTGGGGTGGTCAGTCGCTTTATGCATTCACCGCGGATTTCGCATCTACAGGCAGTTGAACGCATCCTCGGGTACTTGAACACTGCTCCAGGACGGGGGCTGGTACATAAGCCTTCCTCCTCTTTTTCTCTTGTTGCGTACTCCGATGTGGATTATGCAGGCTCTCTTGATGATCGACGGTCCACTACTAGATTTTGTGCTTATTTTGGATGAAATCTTATCACATGGCGGAGTAAGAAACAATCAGTGGTTGTTCGTTCTTCTGCTGAAAACGAGTATCGTGCAATGGCAGTTGTTTTATCTGAACTCACCTGGTTGGAAAATCTGCTTGATGATTTGGGAGTCAAGCTATCCTCACCTGCAATTTTGCTCTATGATAGTCAGGCTGCTATACATATTGCCAAGAACCCTGTATTCCATGAGCGAACAAAATACATAGAAGTTGATTGTCACTTTGTCCGGAAAAGGTTCAACTAAAGAAACTTGAATTGGAGCATGTTCTGGCCTCTGAGCAGGTTGTTGACATCTTGACCAAGGCTTTATCAAGATCAATGTATCAGTAGTTTCTATCCAAGCTGGGTGCCTACGACTTGTACGCTCCAGCTTGTGGGGGAGTGTTAGAGAAGACAATGTAATGGCCCATTTAGTTTCTCCTTCTTTCTTTATATTAGTCTCACTCCTTGTAAATGGGATTCTTCTCTCCTTCCTCTTCCTATATATATGTACTCATACGGTGTATTTACACACTGAATAAGGGTATACAAAGTTTTGCTGATTTTCCTTTGCTGATTGTGTACTTCTCTACATATATATAAAAAATGAATGGTTAGCATTGAAAACCGTGTGAAGCATGCACACTTTAAACCGTTTCTCCCATGCCCCACTCTCATCCCATTTTTCCCATGCCTGGATGTGGGTAATTTGCAATAGTGGGAGAGATTTAAAATGAGGTTTACTGTTTAAACCAAGGCAGAAAATTTGGAGTTCGTTTTCTTGTAAGTGTCATGGGCTTTTCTCCGACTTCAATCGTGAGCCTCTCTCCCGTTTTCTTTCTCCGTTTATTTCTTCTACGTGATATCTTCCTCCTTCGTTTCCCCACGAATTTCGACGTCACCATATTTCTTCTACACCTCTACCACTCCATCTTCCTTGAAAGTCGTCGTCGCCGTCTTTACTCAGTTTGTGTGAGAAGTCGCTCATCTTCCACCGGACCTTCCACCGACCACCACCAACATACCTATCCACTCCTGATGAGATCTCTCATAATCTTTGGATTCGCATCAACCAAGTTTAGAGTAATTAATCTAGTTTTTGAAGAAAATTTGCTTCAGTATTTTATTTTTATTTTTCTTGTTTTCTTGTTTTCTTTAAGTTGATTTTTTCCTCTAGACAAACATTTTGGTACTTAAGATTTTATTGATTGTCGTGGGATTGCCATTCATCGAATGATTTGCGATGTGAACTGAAATTAAAGTGCTAATCGTGTACGCTCCAAGTTTGCTTGTTAAACCTAATGTCACCCATTTAGTTAAAATTGCATAGAAAATTAGTTGTGTATTGCATTCATTTCATCCGGTGTGACTACAAGTGCATCACTTCCCCATTTATCGTTCACTTGCAGGATTTTCTCCTTCCAGCATTTGATTAATATCCAAAGAGAGGACTCTTTGGTAAAGAAAAAACTCAAATGAAGATGAATCTCCAACGAAGAACCAAATCCGGGAAAGGAGGGATCGTCGGTCGGCTATTGTAAGGCAAGAACATCATCGACTAGGCGAGAACATCATCGGCTGGGCGAGAACATCATCGACTAGGCGAGAACATCATCGGCATCGGTTCAAATGAGTGAGGGGAAGAAACCCAATACTTAACCCTCAACCAAGCCCGCGGGTGCTCCTTGTGCTTCATGTGAGGCGCACGCTTAGGCTCACCACATTGATGCCTAAAGCACCTTGCCCGCATTTGTTGAGCAGAGAAATGAAGTCGTGCGCTTGAGGCGCATCTTTAATAACGTACCCTTCACCCATGCTGGATCAACATACATCTCAGGTAAAATACTCAATCTACCTTGAACCATAGGGAATATAAATCCCATGTAATTTACAGAAGTGACAGAGAGAAAAGTCACAGATCCCTACATGTCTTGGAAACATGATTGTACTTTCACAACGGCAACATAAATTTGGAAAGGCTTTCATACCTTTTTGACACAATCCACGCACTTTAATTCTCCTACTTTGTATGCAGTTTTTACTCCACCCATACTAGATCATCAACATACATCTCAGCTAAAAGACTCAATCTACCATAAATTCCAACGGCATATAAAACCAATGTGATTTCCATAAGTGACATGGCGAAGATTACGAAACCCATAGAAACAAAATTGTACTTCAGCATTGGGTACATAAACTTGGAAAGGCTTCCATAGCTTATACAACGCAATTCACACACTTGTATTCTCCAAGGTACTAGATTGACCCCTCACTAACTTCTATAAATAACCCTTCCTCTGTCAAGGTAAGTTTTCTCTCCCTATTCCCATTTTCCCATAAACACTACTTCATTATTCGACGTGGCTGATCCATCTTCATAAGATTCCCCATATGTATCCATCTTCATCTCAAGACATAGAATCTTGGTTGAGTGTAAGAACAACCAGTATTGGAGGGAGTTTTAGCATAATGCATCCCAGAAATATCATATTTTGGAAGAATGCACCCTGTAAGTTTAAATATGGCATAATGCACTCCCCAAAATCAGTTTTTTGGCAATGTGCACCCTCCAAACATTAACTTAGGGTGCACATTGCCCACACATTGCCAAAAATATTGATTTTGGGGGTGCATTATGCTATGTTTAAACTTACAGGGAGCATTCTTCCAAAAGATGGTATTTCTGGAGTGCATTCTTCCAAAAATCCCAAATAGTCGTATCGGAGCCCAGCACTAAAGATGAAATCACCTAGGACTGTCCACTTGAAACAGGGAATCGTTCTGCATGCACCAACAGCCTAGCAAATTGAAGAAAAATGTACACAGGCCAACAACTAATGCACCAAAAGCTCTGCAACCGCAAAAAAAATAACTAAGAAATGATCTTTGTGCTAACAAAGTAGTGGTTTTCCTGATCAAGCTAAACCGGCATTCGGTGGAGGAAAAGATAGACATTTCACACCCTTCAGCAAAAAAAGTGCGTACATTTTCCACGGCATGCAGTGCGGCTCCATGACCACCAACGCCAGCTCCAATAATAACGAGGTCGTAGTCGAACCCCTTCGCCGTGCTGCCATTGTCCCTAACCGCGGCGACGGTGTTGTTAAACGCATTCCGAGGAGAAACAAACTGCGAGAACCTGCAAGACCCCGCAGGCTTGGGTGCAAAGAACCCTAATGCTTCTCGTCGGAGACTGCGGAAGCGGAGGCCAGGTGGATGAATACCGGTAGGGAAGGGTCTGTTCACTGGATAGGAAATGGAGATCGCCGGAGAAGAAGAGAGGGAGAGAAACAGAGAGGCCTGCATCACTGAAACGAGGTGGATCAGCGAGAGAGCCGACAGGTTTGATTCAACCAAATAACGGGATCGGCTCAATTTTTAAGGGACGATGAAGCCTCGTTTTCTCCGAACGAGCCGCAGGGCGGAGAGATCGAAGGGGAGATTGCCTGCGGCTGGTTCACTGGTTCACTAATTAAGAGAATTTTTTTTTTTTGCTAGTTACTAATTTTTCAGGGGCTTTATATTATTTTAAGAATTGATTGATGAACTCATAATTATTAAATGTGTCACACTATTATTAAAGACACTGCATTTGATTATTTCATTAAAAAGTGAAAATCACAATACTATGCAAAGTTTTCAGAGCCGGACCGGATATTGAACTGAAAGAATGAGAGATTCAAGATATAATCGGTTCAACTGGTTGAATCGGGTCTAAATACACATGCAAGAATTGTGAAATATATAGATTATAGCCTGCAAAATATATTAAGATAAGCAGATGTCAGGTAAGATCATAAGATATTCAACGGAAAAACAAATTTAAAATTAGTCGTAAAATATTTGTTTCAAACATTGCATATATTTATATCAAATGTATTGTTAATTAACAACAGATACGACCTGACTGAGTGGATATGCGACATCTTCTCTTCACTTGAGACCTGGGATCGAACCCAGACATATCCTCACATATAATTCTAAATATTTTTAATTAAAAAAACATGGTTTATTTCCCACCCAAGAGCCGCCCGATTGCCTAATAATCGGCTCAGTTTCCGGTTCACCGGTTCCTGGTTGGTTTTCAGCGGAGCCTGTTTTGGGAACCTACCGGATTGCCCGGGGGGGTCGGCGGTCCGATCGGTCGAGCCGGCCGGTCCGATTCTTAATACGCTGCCACTATAACACAATTGTTAACCAAAAAGAGTAAAAAAATATTAGAAATAAAAATTTTGAAATATTATCTTCATTGATGTCTACATCCTTCATATACCAACAAAAAATACAAATAGTATAAACTGTAAACACCTCAATATAGTTTAACAACAAAGTATAAATTGTAGAAGGCGCTCGAAACATCCGGAGGAAGGTCAAGGTGGAACCTGCTCTCCGTTGCCCCCAGCTAGGTATATATATGACTAAACCTAGGGTTTAATACTCGCAAAGCCCACAAGCCCGTTATTCGTCCGAATATACACTTACAATCTCCTCCTATATTCGTGGCAAATAACGGTGACGTTTCGGGGTGCTGGAGTGTAGACAAAATAATAATTCAAACTAAGCAAAACACCCAGGACAGATCATACTAATAAAACAAAATAAAGGTTTTGCCTCAACGGCAAACCATCACACAGATGCTGTCCAAAACCATAGTCTGAATAATTATTACAAAACAAAGCCATGAATTAAACGTTTGATGATTCTACTCATCTAGTAGATCATCGTCATCTATGTCCAGGTCTACAGCTCCTCCAAAATCTCCATCGTAGCCTGCAAGGAATTTCATGAGTCAGATTCTATGAATTCATAAACATATGCAGTAACATTTAAAGTAAACTAGCTCTTACTAAATGAGCTTAGCACTTCTAGCAACGGTGAAGTAACTCTGTCAGCATCTCATCCAGTCTAACTAGGACTAGTCATGTTACCTTACTCGTTACGGATCACTACGTGCCTTACCAACACATGTGGGCACACATCACGTACAACATTATCAA
Source organism: Platanthera guangdongensis (assembly GCA_039583875.1). Classification (NCBI taxonomy): domain Eukaryota; kingdom Viridiplantae; phylum Streptophyta; class Magnoliopsida; order Asparagales; family Orchidaceae; genus Platanthera; species Platanthera guangdongensis. The sequence goes on from CM077167.1 coordinate 158,460,597, forward strand.
ATGTGGAATAATGTGTTGTGACCAATAATGTTTAGGTTAACATTTACAACGACTTTCAATTCCCAGTTGAATAACTCTTGAATCGACTTACAATGAGAGGACGTTAGGTTATCAAGTGTGGAATAACCAGCATCCAACCATCTTGGGTTTTCATCAAGAAATTATTTGGGATTTTCAGTCTGTTAATATTTAGATGCTTGAATGTTGACAGCTATAGGCTCGTACGTATCAAAACATAAACGTTGGAGGAAAGTTTCATATTTCTATGAACTTTAATCTCATTTCCCCCGATGTTTTGATTTTGAGAGCTCTATTTAATCCTTTAGTAAGGGCGTCTGCAACATTATCTTTTGACCTCACATCAACGAGGTTCACAATCTCTTGACTCGTAAGGGAGGTCAACTAGGCTTGTTTCATCCATAGTTGCCTTCTTTTGCTATTGAACAACGTGTTCGTAGCAATCGTTTTAGTAGCCTGATTGTCGCAGTAAACTGCAACAGAACTCAGTTTCAGGCTCGACAGTGGAATGTCCATCACCAAATCTCTTATCCACTCTGCTTCTTTACCAGCGGAAGCTAGAGCATAGAGTTCGAATTCCATAGAGGAGAGTGCAATGCACGACTATCTCTTGGACTTCCAGGCTACAGCTGCTCCTCCTAGTGTGAAGAGGAATCCACTAGTGGACTTGCTGTCGTTTACTTCTGAGCATCATGATGCATCAGAATATCCTTCCAGAAATGGAGGATGACCACTATAACATAAAGCATACTGGCGGGTGTGCTTTAAGTACCGCATCAGCCTATCGAGGGCATCCTAATGGTCTTGGCCAGGATTGCTAGTGAACCTACTCAACATGCCGACCGTAAAGGCTATGTCAGGTCTCGTACAGACCATAGCGTACATGAGGCTACCAAGCAGTTTAGAATAATCTAACTGTCGAACCGCAGCTCCATCATTGGGCTTTAAGCGGTTAGAGTAATCGTATGGTGTCTCAGCCGCTTTACGTTCACTGTATTCCCACGTGTCCAACATGGACTGGATGTAGTGGCTTTGACTGAGGGAAATGTCATGTTTCCCAAAGTTCACTTGCATACCTAGTATAGTGTCAACTACACTGAGGTCTTTAATGCTAAACGTCTGCATTAGTTCTGACTTAACGTCATCCACCACGGATTGATCAGAACCAAGAATCAGCATATCATCCACGTACAAGCATATTATGGCGACTTTGTCTGAGCTATGACGTATGTAAAGACATTTGTCCGAGAGACTCGACAGGAATCTCATATTCTTTACAGTATAGTCAAACTTCTTATACCATAATTTCGGTGCTTGTTTAAATCCGTATAGCGACTTTAAAAGCTTACAGACCTTGTTTTCGTGACCGTCTACAATGAAACCTTCAGGTTGAGTCATGTAGATCTCTTCGGTCAGATCTCCGTTCAAGAACGCAGTCTTAACATCCATTTGATGTACAATAAAGTTCTCAATGGCCGAAATAGCAAGAAGAACCATAATGGTTGCTAAGTGACACACGGGTGAGTATACATCAAAATAGTCTACTCCGCTTACTTGTGTGAAACCTTTAGCCACCAGGCGTGCTTTATACTGAGCTACGCTACCATCGGGATTTAGCTTCCTTTTCAGAACTCACTTGCACCCTACAGTTTTAGCCCCTGTTGGCTTATCAACTAACGTCCAGGTGTCGTTCTGAAGGAGAGAGTTCATCTCATCATCAATAGCTTCTTTCCAGAGTAGGGAATCCCTTGATCTCATTGCTTCCTTAAAGGTAGATTGATCATCCTCAACGTGGTAAGTGACAAAATCACTACCGAAGGTTCTCGGGGTTCTCTCTCTCACTGAAGTCCTCCTAGACTCTAGGCCAGAGTTATCTACCGGAACGGAATAGGAGGTGCTCGGTACTGATTCAGGATCTTCCTCAGTAATAGTTGCTTGCATACCTGGGATCGTTAGGTTCTTATCTTTGAGGAATTTATCCTCGAAGAACACTGCATCCCTAGATTCTATTATGATATTATTAGAAATATCAAGGAACCTATCTGCAGCACTATCTTCAGCACAACCTAAGTAGACACATGTATTGGTCCTAGGTCCAACCTTAGACCGTCTAGGGTCAGGAACCCTGATATAGGCTATACAGCCCCAGGTCTTAAGTCTAGTTAAAGACGGGGGTCGCTTAAACCAAAGCTCGTAGGGTGTAACCTCTAACTTAGCATGAGGAACTTTATTCAAATATGATTCGCAGTCAAGACTGCTTCTCCCCAATAAGCGAAAGGCATGCCTGCAGTGAGCAGCATAGAGTTCAACATCTTTGTTAACGTTCTATTCTTGCGCTCGGCTATGCCGTTAGATTGGGGGGAGTAAGGAGCAGTGGTTTCTGCTATGATGCCCTGTGAAGCAAGGAAGCATCTGAACTCACTGGACATATATTCTCCTCCTCTATCACTCCTAAATCTCTTTATTTTCATGCTTAATTGGTTTTCTACCCTGGTTTTGAAATGCAAAATTTTCAAACGCTTCGTCTTTAGTTTTAAGCAACGAAATATGACAAAACCTTGTGCAGTCATCTATGAACGTGATCATATACTTCCTTCCACCTCTAGTGACAAAACTCTTAAAGTCACAAATATCGGAATGTATAAGCTCAAGAGGTGTTGTGCTCCTAGTAACCGTGCCAAAAGGTTTCCTAGTGATCTTAGTCTGAGCACACACTTCACATTTTCCAAGAGGAGACTTAGTGTCTAATGTGATCTTGTGAGTTCTAGCGACTTGGAACATTTTCCTGTAGTTTACGTGTCCTAGTCTCTCATATAGAGTCCTAGGGCTAGCTAAATTCAATTGAACTTGTTGCACTACCTCATTTACTAGACTCAGACGGTACATCCTATTTTGGACGTAAGCACATCCAAAGTAGTGAGAGTTAACTGACAGAGTCACTCTACCGCTACAGAAGATAACGGACATACCAGCATCACACAATAAACTAATAGACACTAAGTTAACAGATAAAGAAGAAATAAATTTTACGTTCTTTAAAAGTAAAGACTTACCTGAGGAGAGCATCAGAGTTGCGTTCCCCACCTTCAATACGTCAGCTGTTCCTCCATCTGCTATAGTCACTGATTCCTTTGCATTCTTCAGCCCTGTCAAGAGATTAGCATTGTTGCAAACATGGCACGTTGCCCCGGAATCCAGGAACCACTCCGTGCTGGCCTGCTCGTGTCCGACCATGGCAACAAAGTCGGATGGCTCAGCTTGGCTAACCAGATGGGCCTGGTTGCCCTCTTGTGGTGCCTTAGTTCTTTCCTTCCTCGGTAACTTGCAGTCAGATGCACAGTGTCCCCACTTGTTGCAGTTAAAACATTTACCCTTAAATTTCTTAGGGGGTCTACTCGGTCCTGCAACCTGAGGGCTACTACGAGACGGTTTGGTCTTGTGAGGGGGAGGAGCACGCTTAGAGCTTGAAATCATGTTGGCAGCAGCCTTCTGCTTGCCAACAGCTTCCAAGGCGTGCTTCGTCCTGTTCTCATCCTCAATGCGTATGAAACGCTTGAGGTCGTTCAGACCAACCTGCATCTTTTTGCGATACATTTCCGTTTTGAAATTGTACCACGAGTAGGGCAACTTATACACAATTGTGCCCTGCAATAAAACTATCTGGCAGACTAATAGACTCACTATGCAGGGAATCAACCAAATTTTCAAATTCGGATACCTGAGGGAGAATGGCTTTCTCCTCGTCGAAGCTGAAGGAGTGGAACTTGTCCACCAGATGAGCCTCGGAGAGGTCCTCCTCCTGCTTGAAGTGCTCCTCCAGTGCTTCCCAGATCTCCTTGGCAGACTGCATCTTGATGTAGTTCTTGGCTAGACTGGAGGAGAGGCAGTTCAGCAGGTAATCCCTGCAGAAGTCCTCATCTTCGACCCAATGCGCCTCATCTTCAGTCCCAGCAACGTCAGCACGAGTAGACATGATGGTGTAGAATACGTTCAGGTATTTCATCCCGAATTGGGTGTTCAACTTCCAATCGTTGAACTCTGTGGCGTGAACTTCTCAAGCTTGTTCATGGGCACAGGAGAGGACAGACTGGAGTTCCTCATCTTGACGGGAAAAACAGAGAGTAGAGTGGATCTCCACTGGATCGGCAACCTTGCTGGAAGAGTCAATGCAGCAGGGAAGAGACGACGACTCCAACGACAGGAGAAGCCCTAGGTGGAGCGGCAGGAAAAAACTTGGCGATCGTCGACTGGAAAACAATCGTCGACCGGGAAAAGACGATCGTCGAACTCCTTGGAAATCGTCGAACGGGAAAGTGCAGTCGTTGAGCGCTGGACGATCGTCGAACGTCGACCGGGAATCGTCGAACGTCGACCGGGACGATTGTCGAACGTCGACCGGGAAAACGATCGTCGAACGTGAGCCCTGGTTCCGCGACGGGGAAGATGCAACAGCGAGCTCTTGTTCAGCGGCGGCGAACGCGACGGCGAGCCCAAGCAGGCGGCTTCAAGGGGACGCGAAAGGCCCAGGAGCGATCGACGAGCAGGAGCGGAGAACGGCGACGGGAACCCTTTGTTCCGCGAAAGCGAGCGCGACGACGAGCCCTTTGTAGGCGGCTAAAAGGGGCGACGATGAGCTCTTTGCTCCTTCGTTCTGCCGTCGGTGAAGGAAGCAGGAGGCGGAGAAAAACAGTCGCGAAAAAACAAAGGAGAATGGCTGCGACTATCGGGAACGAAGGCGAACCCTAGAATCGCGAACGAGCGCCAGAGGGGAGTGTTTCGAGAATGTAGAAGGCGCTCGAAACATCCGGAGGAAGGTCAAGGTGGAACCTGCTCTCCGTTGCCCCCAGCTAGGTATATATATGACTAAACCTAGGGTTTAATACTCGCAAAGCCCCCAAGCCCGTTATTCGTCCGAATATACACTTACATAAATAGTATTATCTTCAGTGTTATCTACAGCCTTCATATACCTACAAAAAAAAACAAATAGTATAAACTGTAACATCTCAGTATAGTTTAACAACAAAGTAGGTGTTCGATCGGGTCATGCGATAAGAAGTAAACTAATCAATGGTAATAAACTGACATATAACAGACTGTTGAGATTATGACACCTCATCGCCAATCTCGGACCGTCAGGATCGCGCCACGTCATCGATCCGTGGGAGACCACAATTCCTAATCCGGGCTAAACCTATTTAGGAATATTATTTAGGAAGATCATTAATAGGAGGATATATAAGTATTGGATTATGACACCTCATCAATCCGTGTGCCTCCATAACTCCTAATTTTGGAGAAGTCTTATAGTTGGAATATCTTTATGAGGAGGATAAGGCAATCTCCTAAATAAGAGATCATCTTCCTAATTTGATATTTGATCTAGATCCTATAAATAGGAGCACGCCCTAGCCGTTTCATTCAAGCAATCAGAGAGAGAATCCAGAAGATCATTCAGCACTAGTGAGAATTCAGAGAGGGAAAGCTTTGAGCTTTTCAGACGGTTCTTCCGGCGAACGGCAGCAGCAGGCGGCGGCATCTGACGAGCAAGGTTGTGGCGCATCTGGTCACCTCAGGCGAGGCGACATCCGGCCGGCCACCTGCAGTAGGCTCCAGAGGTTCGGCGGAATCAGATGCAGCGACGGCAGCAGCAGGCGCAGAGGCGGCGATACAGGCGAAGCCAATGGAGACGGCGCATCCGGTCACCTCAGGAGAGGCGACATCTGGCCGGCCTCCAGAAGTTGACTCCAGACGTTCGGCGGCTTCAGGTGGCTGATTCAGGCGGGATCGGCATCAGGCGGCGGAAGCAGGCTGTGATTGTACAACCCCGTGTCCGGCGAGTGAGGTCTCCAGGAACCAGACTGGGCGGTTCAGATCGTCCAAGCAACAGGCAAGCCCAGCAAAGGACTCTGAAGATCGTGGGCGAGCTCGACAAGGAGAAGCCGAACCCGAGCTCGGCATTCGTCGACCGCGAGCTCGACATTCGCCGAGCTAAGCTAGGATTCGTCGAGCTGAGGTCGACTAATGGAGGCCGACTGATAGGCGAGCTCGCCATCCCGACTAGCGCTTGTGCAAAGGAGCTCGGCAACAACAGGCGAGCAAGATCTGCCGAGGTGGCCAGGCTCCCCAGCTCGCCCAAATATATGAGGTACTTTTTACTGTTTTGCCCCCGATGGTCTGCTCATATCCCTTCAAACAGCGGAGTTTGGCTGTTGACAGACCCAACCAAGGGTATTTTGATAACTTCAGGTCAGTTCAGTTTGGTTATTGACAGTTCAGATTCTGAAACTATAAATAGGACCCAAAGGGTAACCCAGAATGCATGCTCCCTGTGCCTCCTTACTCCAGTTCTTAAGTGCTTTCTGAGGGTACCTTAGCTCGGCCTCTAGCTAAGGAAGGAAGCGCTCTCAGATCTTCTGGGTGTGTGGTGGGTCCTCCCCGCCGAGCCCTTGGGTCGGTTCTTATCTTTGTTTTCCTTTGTTATTTTGCTTGTAGGAGCGAAGTAGGCGCGTGATCACCCCTTCCCCAAGGGTGAACTCCACAAGAGACCGAGATTTCAGTTTCAACATTTTGGTGCGGTGAGCGTGGAACGTGGTCAGCGCAGAAAAGCTTCAGCGAGCTAGATGACAGGAGGACATGGATCTGACAGGCTGGACTCGCCCCCCCCCCCCCCCCCCCCCGCCTCTTGTCATGGTGGGGATGTTTGAAGATTTCAGGAACGAGATGCTGAGCAGCGTCAAGTTCGCACTCGGCACGCGAGCCGAGTGTTCGACTCCAGCCGTCCAGATCGCAGCCGCCCCCTCTCTGGGCGAGGACGTCCCCGAAAGGCGAGCTGGGAAGGAAATTGCCGAGGAGGGCTGGGGGTGCGAGCTCCCCGGGCGCGAGCTCTTCCCCGGCTCGGCAGGCCGAGGCCGGTTCGGTGAGCTGGGCTCGCGAGACTCGCCAGCTCGCCAAGTAGGGGGAGGCAGACCCTTCAGCGAGTTTGTCTCTTCAACTCCAGTTCCAGAAGGGTTCAGGGAACCCGAGATGTCCTACTACACCGGGAAGGGAGACCGGTCCAACACGTCCATGGTTCGAGGATGTGGTCTCGATCCGGCAGATGTCGTATAGGTTCAAATGTCGACTCTTCGCCATCACCCTCAAGGAGAAGGCGAGTGAGTGGTTCCATTAGCTGCCGGCCAGCTCAATCTACTGTTTTGAGGACCTGCGCTGGGGTTCATGTTGAGGTTCACTACCTTGAAGAGGAGGAAGAAGGAGTCAGAGTCCCTGTTCCACATCAAGCAGGGAGTGAACGAGATGTTGGGGAGCTACGTAGACTGTTTCCAGGAGGAGGTCACCTAGGTCCAGGAGATGTCAGGTCGTAGTTTGATGATGACTTTCACCCTGGGCCTGCAGTAGAGTTTCTTCAGGATGGAGTTGAAGAGGATCCCCCCCCCCCCTCTCCTACGAGGAGTTGATGGAGAGGGCGGCGAGAGAAGTTAACGGGGAGGCGTCAAACCCGGAGTTTGCTCGGAAGCTGGCCAGGTGGGCCACGGAAGAGGAGAAGGAGCCAAGAGGAGGAAGAGGACAAGATGAGAGGAGGGTAGAGCCCCGACAGAGGGAGCAGAGGCAGCTCCAGGGGAAGCAGCAGCCCAGGTGGGGGCGTCAGGAGCCTGATCGTCGGCTGGGCTAGAGGCCTGAGTGGCAATGGCAGGGGCCACAGAGAGGGTACCAAGGAAGGGACCGCCACCAGGGGCAAGATCAATTCCACCCCCGGGTTGGAGGCGGGAGCAGAGGCCTCGACTCCCCGACCAAGAAGAGGCTATGGCCATAGCCCTAGGGGAGAGGAGGAGAGCAGCTAGGAGAAGGAGGAGAGAAGTTAGGGTGGAGTTGCCCTACTGCGACTTCTATCAGGAGGAAGGACATGCCACCGCCACGTGCCCGGAGTTCCTCAAAATAAGGGGAAATAGGAGCGGCAGCAACAGCAGGGGTGTCAGGAAGTGGGGATCGAGGAGGTCCTGCCTCGGCGGAGGAGGACCGTTGCGAAGACCGGGTGGATGTTGGGACCCGAGGGGGGATCAGAGTGATCCACGGGTGGGGTGGGGTTGAGGCTTCCCGGAAGGCGAGCCTCCACACCATGTATCGCCGGAGCGTTGGCTCCACATCCCAAACCCCACCCCCAGAAGAGAGGATCACCTTCTCCAGGAGCGATATGACAGATCATGAGGATCCTTTTTGCGATGCGCTGGTCATCCAGACAGCCATTGAAAACTTTACCGTCTTCAGGATCCTCGTCGACAATGGAAGCTCTGTCAATGTCGTCTTTAAGAAGACGTTTGACGCGATGAAGGTGAAGGCTAAGAGGGTGTTGGCCTCGGATGGGCCCCTGTTCGGATTTTCTGGGGAGAGGAAGGAAGTGGAGGGAGGAGTAGGCCTCCATGTCACCCTGGGGGGGGGGGAAGTCCAGGAACTGCAGGTTCATCATCGTGGATGCCCCCAGCAGCTACAGCGCCATCTTCGGGAGGCCCCTCATCAGTGCCTTCCACTGCGTCCCCTCATCGTTCCATCAATGCTTGAAGTTCAATGCAGAGGGGATTCAGGTCAAGGTCAAGGGGGACCCCAAAGTGGCGCGGGAATGCTATGTCACCGCCGTGAACTCCATTTCTTGGCAGGAGGGAGCCGAGGAGATGGAGCGAAGGATGGAGAGGGCAGAGTAGGAAGCTGGCAGGGAGGAGTTGGAAGCGGAGAGCTGCATCGGGGTAGAGGCAGCAGGAGGAGATCGGGAGGAGTTGGCCGAGGCGATGGCCGTAGAAGAAGAGGTGGAGGCGGAGGTCCTCATCCCAGGGGAGAGGGATGTTGAAGAATGGGGAGAGCAGTCCAGGTTGGAGGCTGCGGAAGAGGTGGTGGATCTGGAGGTCCTCACCCGAGAAGGCAGGGTGGAGAAAGTCCGCGTCAGCGGAGGGCTGACCCTGGAGGTTCAGGGCAGGATGCTGGAGTGCATCCAGAGGAACGTGGACATCTTCGCATAGAGCGTCGCGGAGATGCCGGGGGTTGATGCGGATGTGGCTTACCACCGCCTCAACTTGGACCCGGGAACACGCCCCGTCCAACAAAAGAATAGGTCCACTGCGGACAAGCTGACAGAGCCCATCAGGAGGAGGTGGCGAAACTCCTTAAGGCCGGCTTCATATCCAAGATCCAATACCCCGGCTGGGTCTCAAATGCAGTCATGGTGAAAAAAGGAGACGGCCGGTGGCGTATATGTATCGACTTCTCCTTGCTTAATAAATCTTGTCCTAAAGACTGTTATCCCTTGCCTCAGATCGACGCGCTGGTTGACTCAGCCGTTGGTTTTTCTATAATGAGTTTTCTAGATGCATTTTCAGGTTATCATCAAATCAGAATGCATCCCCCAGATGTCAAGGATGTCTCGTTCATCACAGGGATGAATGCTATTGTTATAAGATGATGCCCTTCGGGCTAAGGAATGCAGGGGCGACCTACTGGAAGATGACGAACAGGGTCTTCAAAGAGCAGAAGGGGAGGAAACCTGAAAGTGTATGTAGATGACCTCATGGTCAAGAGTCAGGACGTGGACTCTCACCTCCGGGACCTGGAGGATACCTTTGCTACCCTGCACAAGTATAAGATGCGGTGAATCCCAGAAGTGTGTCGTCGGGGCTACCAGGGGAAAGTTCTTGGGACACCTCCTCATCCCTGCAGGGTCGAGCCGAATCTCGATAAGGTCAAGGCCATCTTAGAGCTAGGATCCCCACGGAACACTAAGGAGGTGCAGCGGCTGACGGGAAAGCTGGCAGGGCTAAGTAGGTTCCTCTCTCGAGCTGGGTAGAAGTGCTCCCCCTTCTTCAAACGTTAAAGGGGGGGTCAAAAATTCGAGTGGACCATGGAGTGCGAGGAGGCATTCCAGGCCCTCAAGGTGCAGTTGACTCGGGCCTTATTGCTCTAAGGGCCAAAGGAGGGGGGAGGACCTGTTTCTGTATCTCGGGGTCGGGGCGGAGGCCCTGAGCTCTGTCCTAGTTCGTGAAGAGGGGAAAAAGCAACTACCCATATATTACGTGAGCCGGGTCCTGAGAAAGGCCTTGCTCCGGTATCCAATTTTGGAGAAGCTGGCCTTCGCCCTGGTCATCTCAGCCTGAAGGCTGCGACCCTATTTCCAGGCACACTCAATCTGAGTGGTGACTGACTATCCCCTCCGCAACATCTTTGAGGTGGTGGAGCATTCTGGCAGGTTGGCCAAGTGGTCGGTGGAGTTGAGTGAGTTCGACGTTTCCTTCGTCCCCGCCTCTCGATCAAAGCTCAAGCAATGACCGACTTCTGGCCGATTATGTGATTGAGGTGGCAGAGGGAGAGCTCACTCGTCCGACTCCTTGGAAGGTAAAGGTAGATGACGCCTCGGGGAGGCACTCCCTAGGAGTGGGGGTGATCTTGGAGAGTCCCCAGGGGACTAGAATTGATCATACGGTGGTGGTGCACTTCCCCATCACCAACAATCAGGCCGAGTATGAGGCCGTGATAGCAGGGTTGCGCCTGGCCAGGGAGTTGGGGGTGTTGGACGTGGAGGTCTTTACGACTCCATGATAGTAGCTTCCCAGATCAACGGGGAGTTCGAGGCGAGATAGCCTACCCTGTGGCTATATTAGCCAAAGTAAAGGGGGTCATTGGCACGTTCCAAACTTTTTCCATCCAGCACGTGCCCCGGAGGAGAATGAGCCGGTCGATCAACTCGCGAAGCACGGTCCTCGGGTGGGGGTACTATCACCGACCTATTCCGCCCCTCCATCGAGGAAGGAGAGCTCATGGATATAGATCAACGGTCCTCGTGGATGGACCCGGTCATAGCCTTTCTTTCCACGGGAGAGTACCCGGAGGGGGTAGACAAGAAGAAGCTCAGGTACAAATTAGCGTACTACCTCCTCCAAGATGGGCAGCTATACAGGAAGACTCTCTCGGGGATGTTGGCTCGTTACGTAGCCGAGGGGGAGGTACAAAGAATCTTGGAGGAAGTCCACTCCGGGAGTGTGGGAGTCACTCCGGGAGTCGGACCCTGGAAGACAGGATCGTCAGGCAAGGGTTTTTTGGCCCACCCTGGGCCATGATGCGACGGAGTTCGCTAAAAGGTGCCACAAATGCCAGTTGTTTGCCCTCCTTCAGCTACAGCCAGCTCAGCGGATCAAGAGTATACAGCCCCTGGCCCTTTGCCATCTGGGGAATGGATTTGGTTGGACCGTTCCCCCAGGCCAGTGGGCAGAGGAGGTTCCTACTGGTGATGATCGATTATTTCTCCAAGTGGTTGGAAGTGAAGGCGCTGGCCAAGGTGACTTCCCAGGTCATCAGGAACTTCATTTGGGGGGGGGGGAGATCATCTGCCGTCATGGGCTACCCCAGGCCATTGTCACGGACAATGGCCCCAGTTCGCCAGCATGGAGTTCACCAGTTTTTGCGAGCAGCTTGGGATCGACCTCAGTTTCGCCTCAGTCCATCACCCCGAAGCAACGGGCAGGTGGAGTTCGCAAACAAGATCATTGTCAACCTCCTGAAGAAGAAGGTGGAAAACGTGAAGGGGAGCTGGGTGGAGCAGCTTCCCGCGTTTCTCTGGGCCCTGAGGACCACCCCCAACAAAGCTACAGGAGAGACCCCCTTCAAGCTCTCTCATGGGTGCGAGGCAGTGCTCCCCATAGAATTTGAAGTTCAAACACCTCGAGTCATCGCGGGTGGGGAAGGCAGGGAGGAATGGCAGGCTGAGAACGAGGGAGAGCTGCGGCTCTCCCTTGACATGGTAGAAGAACTGCGGACCTTTCCGCTGTCCGACAGGAAGAGGTGAAGAGGAGGATGGCCAAGTACTTTGACAAGCACGTCAGAGTCAAGCAATTTGTGGAGGGGGGCTTGATGCTGAAGAAGGTGGATGCAGCAGGAAGGTCGGCAACCGTGGGGAAGCTCAACCCCAGCTGGGAAGGTCCATTTATTGTAAAAGAGGCTTTAAGATCAGGGGGTATCGACTCCAAAATGTGGAGGGCGAGACCCTGAGTCTCACCTGCAGTGGTGACGACTTGAAACGTTTTTTCCTTGAAACATGTAAGCGATGCTCTGATCTTTAATAAAAGTTCTTTTAACACATCTATGCTGTCACAATGAGTTTGCATGAAGAAAAGTGTATGTAGATCCCGAGCAGATCCCGCTGTCAGGCTCTTACCTAGCTGACAGGGCTGGAAGTCACTCGATGTCATCCTTAGACCTCGAGCAGATCCCGCTGTCAGGCTCTCACCTAGCTGGTAGGGCTGGAAGTCACTCGATGGTATCAGTCCTGGACCCCGAGAAGATCCCGCTGCCAGGCTCTCACCTAGCTGGTAGGGCTGGAAGTCACTCGGTGTCATCCTTAGACCTCAACCAGATCCCGTTGTCAGGCTCTCACCAAGCTGGCAGGGTTGGAAGTCACTCGATGGTATCAGTCCTTGACCCCGAGCAGATCCCGCTGCCAGGCTCTCACCTAGCTGGCAGGGTTGGAAGTCACTCGGTGTCATCCTTAGACCTCGAGCAAATCCCGATGTCAGGCTCTCTCCTAGCTGACAGGGCTGGAAGTCACTCGATGGTATCAGCCCTGGACACCAAAAAGATCCCGCTGCCAGGCTCTCACCTAGCTGGCAGGGCTGGAAGTCACTCGGTGTCATCCTTAGACCTCGAGCAGATCCCGCTGTCAGGCTCTCACCTAGCTGGTAGGGCTGGAAGTCACTCGATGGTATCAGTCTTGGACCCCGAGCAGATCCCGCTGCCAGGATCTCACCTAGCTGGCAGGGCTGGAAGTCACTCGGTGTCATCCTTAGACCTCGAGCAGATCCCATTGTCATGCTCTCACCTAGCTGACAGGGCTGGAAGTCACTCGATGGTATCAGTCTTGGACCCCGAGCAGATCCTGATGTCAGGCTCTCACCTAGCTGGCAGGGCTGGAAGTCACTCGGTGACATCCTTAGACCTCGAGCAGATCCCGCTGTTAAGCTCTCACCTAGCTGACAGGGCTGGAAGTCACTCGATGGTATCAACCCTGGACCCCGAGCAGATCCCGCTGTCAGGCTCTCACTTAGCTAGCAGGGCTGGAAGTCTCTCGATGTCATCCTTAAACCTCGAGCAGATCCCGCTGTCAGGCTCTCACCTAGCTGGCAGGGCTGGAAGTCACTCGGTGTCATCCTTAGACCTCGAGCAGATCCCGCTGTCAGGCTCTCACCTAGCTGATAGGGCTGGAAGTCATTCGATGGTATCAGTCCTGGACCCCGAGCAGATCCCGCTGCTACGCTCTCACCTAGCTGGTAGGGCTAGAAGTCACTCGGTGTCATCCTTAAACTCGAGCAGATCCCGCTGTCAGGCTCTCACCTAGCTGGCAGGGCTGGAAATCACTCGATGGTATCAGTCCTGGACCTCGAGCAGATCCTGCTGTCAGGCTCTCACCTAATTGCAGGGCTGGAAGTCACTCGGTGTCATCCTTAGACCTCGAGCAGATCCCGTTGTTAGGCTCTCACCTAGCTAACAGGGCTGGAGTCACTCGATGATATCAGTCCTGGACCCCGAGCAGATCCCGCTGTCAGGCTCTCACCTAGCTGGCAGGGCTGGAAGTCACTCCATGGTATCAGTCCTGGACCCCGAGCAGATCCCGCTGCCAGGCTCTCACCTAGTTGGCAGGGCTGGAAGTCACTCGGTGTCATACTTAGACCTCGAGCAGATCCCGTTGTCGGGCTCTCATCTAGTTGACAGGGCTGGAGGTCGCCCAGGAAAGTCCCGCACCCCCCAGGCAGTGTCTAACAAACTTGGCCTTCTGAGATTAAGGGGAGAGCTCGGTGGGGCGAGCTCGGGCTCGCTAATTCAGCTCAGCCTCGGCAGAAGGGTGGCGAGCCAGGCCCTTGAACCTCGCCGAATGGAGGAGAATCCCGCCAGGACACCTCGCCCCCCGCTATGTTTTACTTGGAAAATTTTAAAGAATTTGGTCTCATATTGATAAGGTTATGGGATGCTCGCGTGCGAGCAAGAGCGAGTCCTAAGAATGGGCGAGCTCTCAAGACATGCTCCCATGGACGAGTCCTAATGACTATCCTACTCGCAGTACCTATCTATACGAGTTGCTGGGGAAAGTGCTCACAGACAAACAAGGCCAAACAAGAACAATGCACGACAGAGAAATCCAGCAAACGAAAGTATATGTATAACGACATTGCTATAATGGACAAAAGGTATCAAAAATATTCTTTCATTAAGTAAAAGTATTTACAGGTTGAGCTCGCCTCGGCAAGACTACATGTTATATACATTTAGACCTCGCCCCCCCGCCAGATTGGTGGTCTTCCCCGCCTTCGCCTGATAGATCCTAGAAGCCCTTCTCGAACAACGCGTACAGACTGTCTTCTTCTCGCTGGGCGGCGTCGCCGGGAACAAGCTCGGCATCAGGTCCTTGGCGGAAATCTCCGCGCACCCCTCCAACAGTACCCCAGTGTCCTTCATCATCTAGAGGGTGCACTCGGCGGCCTGGATGGAGTTGATCCGCAACCTCTCGGTGAGGTCGGCCTCGCCAAAGATCCTCGGTCTCTTGTAGGGGAGGGTAGGATCGGCGTCACTGGCCGGAAGAAGATCTCCGCCTGACGGCGGACCTCGTGGGTAAGGTTCAGGTTCTCATCCTTCAGCTTCGCATTCGCCCCCTCCAGCTCGGCAAGCCGGGCGCGAAGCTGGCCGATCTCCTCTCATGCTCGGCATTGCGAGCCCACAGCTCCCCGACGGCCTTGGCATCCTGACAGAAGAAAAGTTCATTAGTGACAGTGCAAAATATTTCAAGTAAAAGAGGGAAGAGGAAGCCGATACTCACCAACCCGCTGGCGGCCTGGGCGAGAAGACCCTCGGCGATGACGAGCCGCCTCGCCTGATCAGCGACCTTGTCTTTGGCGACGTCGCGGGCTTGCTTGGCTTTTTGGAGTTGGTTGCTGAGGCCGAAGCTGCGGCGGGCCAGCATATGGTGAAGCTCCATA
Source organism: Platanthera guangdongensis (assembly GCA_039583875.1). Lineage (NCBI taxonomy): Eukaryota > Viridiplantae > Streptophyta > Magnoliopsida > Asparagales > Orchidaceae > Platanthera > Platanthera guangdongensis. The sequence goes on from CM077167.1 coordinate 158,475,614, forward strand.
GCCCGTAGATGGGCCTGCAGACCCTCATGGCCGAGCTGCCGCAGGGTCATATTCTTGTAGGCCTCGGCGTCCTCCCGGCCATAAAGGCCGAAGCCGAGGGCGTAAGCGTGACTGGTGGCGGGTTCAGGGTCATGCCAGGAAGGGTGTAGGGTGGAGATGGAAACCCGGTGGGCCAGCTCGTCCCACTGCACCATGGGCTCGCCCGCCGAGTCTTTCCACTGCCCCCAAAGCTGAAGAGGGGGTGAAGTTTCGGCGCCCCGCGCTCGCGAGCCGCCCTCTTCGCCAAAGGAGTTGGAGAGATCGCCGCAGTGGGAGCAGGTGCCTCACCGCCTTTCTGCCCCTTGCTGATGATCTCCTTCAGCGGGCTCTCTGGCGACGCGTCGGGAATGGTCTCGGGCAAGCTTATGTACTTAGGGCTGGATTGATGTTGTTTCCCCCGCGGAGCGAGCACGACTTTCTTCATCTTTTTTTGGTAATTGCTGGCGGTGTGGCGGGTTCGATCCCGCATCCTCAGAACGCCTCTTGTTGGAAGAGGGTTGGGAGAAGGCCGCCTCATCTCGTCAGGCCGCCGCCGCCGCCGCCTTCTCGCGAGCAAGGGGTCCGGGTACAACCCCGAGTCCGCAAACGGCGGGTTCACGGGAATTAGCCGCTCCCCTGCAATAAAAAACTTAGAAACAGTTAGAATATTTTTGGCAGCAATATGGCAAGCTCGACAACCTGGTGAGCTCGGCGATGTGGAGAGAACAATACCTTCACCGGGTAGGACGGAGAAGCGCGTCGAGGCCCCTTCGCAGGAAGGCGACCTCGAAGTCCTTGTGGAGGAAAAACTTATGGAGGTCGGCATCGTTGCCGGACACGGCCGGGGGCGGTAGACCTCCTCGCCCTTCTGCTGCGGCGAGTACGGGATGTTGCCGAGATCGCCCTTGATAAAGGCGATCTTGGTCATCCAGTTGTGGTGCTTGTTCGCGATTTCGCGAACTTTGATCAGCGAGCCGCCAAAGTAGGCGACCCCATCCGGCGTCGCCTTATAGGAGAAGAGTTTCCTGAATACTGTCAGGTTGAACTCAATTCTCTCTCGCCGGAGATAGCTCGCGAACGCCACCATCATGGCGATGGCGTTGGAGTTCAGCTGCGCGGGCACCGCCACCATAATATTTCAGAATTTGCCGGATCTCCGGCCAGAGGGGAAGGCGCAATCCCCCTCAAAGTGAGAAATGGGGAGGCGAGCTCATCATCATAAAGGTATTGATGGCCTCCCCCGCCTCGGTCAGCGCGCCTCGAAGCCCGGCGAACGTGGTTGCCAACAAATTCCGCGAGCTCCTCCTCGTTGGTATTCCCCTCCAAGAAGCAGTAATCGGTGAAGTGCTAGGCGCACTTGGTGCGGCCGTCGGCGTCAGGATTGGTCTTGCACATACTCGCAGAAGAAGGGATGGAGCGCGAGCAGAAAAGGAAAAAAAATCACAGGAAGAGAGAGAGAAGCAAGCAGTTAAGGCGGTAGTACAGGGGTGGTGGGGGAGGGGCTATTTATAGAAAAAGCATTGGGTGGCTAAGCTGTCCAATCGGCCCAGCTCGCCCTCCCAGCTCGCCAACCCCCAGCTCGCCGGTTTCCGACGCGTTCCAACCGCCAAAGCTGTCCAATCGGCCCAGCTCGCCAACTCTCAGCCCGCCGACTTCTGGCGCGTTCAAACAAAGGCTAAGTCAAATAAAAGCAATACATTATTTGAATACCGCATGTCTAAGAATGTTTAAAGATATTTATTACAAAGACCAAGTGCAGGAATAAGAAAGCGGAGCACGCAGGCAGGGGGCAAACCAAGGGTGAGTACCAGTCGGCTCGGCAAACAAGCCGCCCTTTATCTACCTCGGCCTCGCACCTCCCGTCCCCCAGACTGCCGCGCGCGGAGCAGCTCACAGATCCTCCTCGAATTCCTCTGCGCCACTGAGAGGCCGTCCTATCTCATTCAGAGCCGGTAAGGGGATGTCAGCTCGCCAGTCTGGCCGCTCCGCACCTCGTCGGCGAGACGCGCGTAGTCGCATTGCAGCGCCTTGTTGACCTCCTGCACCTCGCGGACCCGCGCGCACGAGCTTCTGAAGAGCTTGATTCCCCTCCTCGTCAGCTCATCGTTCTCCACTTCAGGGCCAAAGTAAGAGTCCAACGAGCTCGGGAGGGAGAGGAGAGCAATTGGCTGCCCGTGAAGATTCCTCGGCGGCGGATTGGCTGGGGGGAACTGTGGAGGCAAACATCAGCAAAGGAGGTATGCAGGAAAATCGCATGAGGCATGAATCCGGGCAAAGTCTACCTGACGAGCTCGGCAACTCGAAGGATATTGGGAGGGATAAACCTCAGATCCTTCCCGCGACCCGGGCCCGCCGTCCCCGTGAGAGAAGCTCGAATCACGGGATGGGATGGTTTCCAGACCCGCCAGTGGTCACGACAGCTTGATGGGAAGAGCGGGCGCGCACCAGCGAGCTCGGCCTCTGCGAGCTCACCCCCAAGGTCCCAAAGGGAGGGACGGGTCCCGTGGACGGTTCTCCGGAGTCGTGAACCGCGAGTCCCCCAGAGCGGTCTTGGCTCGTGGGGTGGTGTCTCGCGGCGCGGCGTCCTCCGTCCATCAGGTTGGCTATCTAGGCCGTCGCAGACCTCGACAATATTCTTGCCCTTTTCAGGGGCAGGCAGAGTGGAGGAGCCGGTCCCGTGCTCCAAGGTGGTCCTCAGGTCGTCATAAATGGCTCGGCCGCTTGAGGAACGGCTTCACCCTCTTGGAGCTGGGCTCGGCAGAGCCGCCCTGCGGGACAGTGGGCGGAACCGCATCAGGGCAGCTATGCGAGCAGCTGAGGCTTGGCGAGCTCGGTTAAGGCGCTCTTGGATCTCCTTGGGG
>CM077167.1:158478992-158525422 GCA_039583875.1 Platanthera guangdongensis
TATGGGAAAGAGCTGCAAACAGAGCCATCTTAGGCGCAACTTCCCACCCGTGACCCCTGTAAAATAAATACTCGAGAATAGGTCGGTCCAACTGGAGAGTAAGAAAAATTATTACTCATAGTAACACTAAAAATATGTTGAAAATATGAATGCATGATTTTTAAAATAAGATTTTATACTGTAGAAAAACTACATGTTAAAATACTATGCATGTTTTTTTTAAAATAATATTTGCAACATAAATATTTTTTTCTAGTTTAATCGTATTAAGTATATTTACTCAGGTTTATGAAAATTGGTTGGCTAAAAGAATTTATAAACTTGGGTTTATAATTGAGTTATAGGTGATTTATGTTTATCCTAATATAAATTCTAGACAGAGTAGTTTCTGATGCACAATTTTAATTTAAAGATTTGAGTCCCTACTGACGAACACAAGTGTTATAGTGCATCAAGACTCAGACTCACATCTACTAATCTTCTGAAAGGGGGTGTCGTCTCCCCAAAATTGAGCCTCATACGAAACACTACACCCTATGAGTAAGATAGTGTGCATATATATATTACGAGAGAATGTCTCAAACGTGCATCCTAATCATTTATTGTCTAGTGCTACTTTGTTTACGTATTTATCTTTGTATCTTAGGCAGTGCATCTTATTAATTAATCGACTAGATTTCATATTAATATGATTGATATTTCTCACTTCCTTATATATACGAGAGTATATGTTTCGTAAATTTCACAATTTTTGGAGGTATAACTAATAGGGAATTATAAATGATGAGGTCATTCAAATTTATAGAGAATTTGGGGTGTGAATAGCCTTCTCCTCGTGATCTCCCACTAACTTAGTGTGATCATAGATTTGACGGCCACACACATAATCGTCACACATGATCTACATGCACCGTCCGATCCACCACCACGACCGGCCGCCTGTACCGCCATCACCGACGTTGGGCGGACCATGCCCGACTGGACACGGGGTTCCGCTCGCAAGGGGCGGCCATGCCCCGCCTCCCCTCCTCGTGGCCGACTCCCGCGACCACGGGCGCCACCCGCAAAGGGGAACCGTGTCCGGCCACCCATCCCGGCGACCGCTTCTCACGGCCGCAAGGAGGGACCCGCAAGGGGCGGCTGAGTCTGGTGGCCCATCCCCGAGGCCGCTGGACGCCGCCCGACCCTCCTCGCGACCGCGGGGCGCCGCCCGTGAGGGGCAGCCGCGCCCTGCAGCCCCTCCCCACGGTTCTCCCGCTGCGGTTGTCCGTCCCGCCGGCCGCGACTCCTCCTCTCCCCTCATCGGCGACCGTCCGCTAGTGAGGTGGTCGCTCTTTCAAAGCAAGCTTTTTTCGTCATCTGATCATTCCGCCGTGATCGCCACCGTCCATTTCGTGGATAACAACTCACTAACCGCCACGATTAGTCGGGGGTTATCATTAATTAAAAATCACTTTATATTTAGTTAATATTATACGCATAATATCCGTCCGAAATCATATTAAATGTGGTCTACAAATAGTAATTATGGGTGGTCACGGTCTGCGGATAGCCGCATAACCACCGTAATCACTTCCTGAAGCCTAAAAAAAGCCACATGACCCTCTTCATTTCTAACTTTTCCTCCACCCAGTCTTCTTCTTCCTCATATCGGAGCTCTACCGAAATCCTCCAACGAGCCTCCTCCATCAGTCGGGCCACCTGAAAATCTGTCTAAGTCCACGATGCTCCCAAGAAGAAGATGTTCTGTGTGAGATTCTACAAAGTATCATGCGTATGCATTGTCACTCAAGTCATCGCACATGCATCTCTGTGTGCTCCGCCATGAAGTTCACCAGACAGCATCTGAAAATGCTCCATCAGAGCATACAAAAGTATTGGATTCATGTGAGGCGGTCTGTCACCCACCGAGCACTCTCAATCTCTCATCTCACTATTGTAACAAGGAATGGTCTATCACCCTCGATTCTCTGCACAATCTATAAACAACCACCAATAGTGAAGTTTGACTGGCACCGTACCAGTCACGTGATTTTTTACCCATTTAAGAATTTTTTCCTTGTTAAAAATGTCTTATGAGCTTTTGCTTATTTTGTGACTGTTTACACACTCGACCGCTCCACGGGCTAAGGCAGCTTAGTTTGGTTTGGTCTACCAGGAGAATTGAGTTGGCCGCAACAATAAATATTATTTATGACTTACATATATTAGTTGGATGTTTGTTGGGTTTAACTTTCTAATGATACTAGCAGCTCCTTATAATTATAATATTATTTTTGAATTATAAAAAACATTTTTTGCAAAGTTATCTGGTATGTCTAGTTAAAAGGAATAAGACTTCCTTACCGCGGTGTTACGACATTCGTTCACAAAAAGTGAGGGCGTAGCTATCTATGTTAATTTGAAGAACACGTCGGGATTGCTTCGGATTTAACATAAGTTCTCTAAACCAATTTCCCCTCACAGAACTTAAATGAGAAAAATGTTAAACATTAAATCAATACTTCCAAAAAATTCTAAGATATTATATCATGACGAGGGAAAAGGACATACCCTTTCCTATAACAGTGGGGGGAGAGATATTGATTTTTGACGCGACGACGGCTACACCACAAGCTGAAATTATATCGAAGAGCTAGAAATAAATTATAGGCTAGGGAACTGAACATTGGACTTTTCCCTACACCTTTAGTTGACTCGAAACTATAACAATTTATTCATTGGGAATATTTGGGAGGGGAAGAATACCTAAGCAGGAAGATCGGCCCTTATAGGACTGTCATGGAGGAGATAGGGGAAAACTTCAAATCCAATCTCTAATCAACCTAGTGGGAAAATTCACGTGGATCGACTCAACTGCCGCCAAGCCTCATGACTGAGCAGTCGAAGGATGAAGAAACATCGAGGGGGAAGAGCTTGCAGACTCAGGGAAGGATCGACGAGCCTCTTTACGAAATATAGAGGAAGTTTCAAGTGTTCTAGAAGGGAAAGGATGATGATGCGCCTTTTAGCATCATAAACTGGTGTTGCAGATCCTCTCGTACATCTGGCTGAAGGGATTGACGATAAGGGAGACCACAGGGGGTGTGCACGAGAGGGAGGTGTCGTAGGTCAAGAAGCCTACACAAGGAGTTGACGAGAGCCATCTGCGAGAGAGGGGAATAGCGGCAGTTATGTTCCTGTCGAACGCCTTCTCTTAGTAGAAATGAAAAAAATAGGGCTTGGATTTAAAACGAGCGATCCTCTCGCTCTAATATGGTAACCGAGTAGTGGTTACCACTTCTATCGTGAACCTAGGAGGGGGAAATCGTGTAAGGGAGCGGCTATGGAAACAGTGGTGCCTTTTATTTATTATTATTATTATTATTATTATTATTATTATTATTATTTTATATTAGAATTTTGAGATGTTACAAATATTTCATTCTAATAAAATTTGTGTTCCAAAAAATTACAAACATACATGAATCAAAGAGAAAAGCATAATCTGCAATGCTCCAGAGTTCATCTCCTCTTTCCCATGTATACTTTGGTCGGCAAAAGTTCATCCAAATGACTTTTATGAAACGGGTCTTCCTTTTCCTGAGCTTTTAAATTTTTGAGTCCACTATTATGACTGGTTTGATGCTGATACTAAATTTTGATTCAATTGGTGATTCCTTAGTACTAAATATCTGAATAGGATCTCTGACGGCTCTTCTCAGATAGGAGACGTGAAATACATCATGTAACTCACTCATTTCCTCAGGCAAGGTTAACTAACATGCAACCTCACTAATGCGCTCTAGTACCTCAAATAGACCAACAAACCTTGGAATCAATTTCTTCATCCATTTGATTCGAGAGACATGCTTAGTTGGTCTGACGTTTAGATAAACGTAATCCCCAACATTGAATTCCACTGACTTGCGCCTCTGGTCATAGTATTTGGCCAAACGGTTTGGAGCTATTTTATACACTCTTGGATGAGCTTGATTCAAGTTGTGTTCTTATCAATCCAAACTTCTTTAATGGATGATCTTTCTTCACTCTCAGCCCAACATAACAGTATCCTACATCGTCCGTCATACAGAGTCTCAAACGGTGTCATCTCAATGTTTGCCTGAAAGATATTGTTATAGGAGAACTAAACAATAATGGCATAGTTCTCTCACTTACCTCTAAAGTCTAGCATACACATCGATCTGAAGCATATCCTCCATAGTTCTATTCATTCGCTTTCTCTGTCCATCTGTCTAGGGATGAAAAAGCGGCACTAAAATATTGTTTAGTACTCAATTGCTTCTAAACATATCTCCATTCCTTAGAGGTAAACATGTCATCTTTGTTTGAAATTATAGTTTTAGAAACACCATGCAGTTGAACTATCTCATCTACGTACAATTGGGTCAATCTTGGAACCTGATCCGTCCTCTTATTAGGAATGAAGTGGGCAACCTTAAATAGACGGTCAACTACAAACATAATGAATCATTCACATTTTATGATCTAGGAAGGCAATGGATGAAGTCAATCGACATGTCTTCGAAGTTCCACTCTGAAATGGGTAGTGACTGCAACTTGCCCCTGAACTCTAGCACTTGGCTTTATTTAATTTGCAAATTTCACACTTACTAACATACACTATCAAATTATTTTTCAAATTTGGCCACCAAACTAACTTCTTAAGATCTGCAAATATCTCTGTGCAACCCAAATGTATCTAATATATAGAATTATGAGCCTCAAACAGTATGTCATCTCGAATATGACTGATATCTGGAATGCACACCCTACTATCATGCAGTAATAAGCCCTCATGAATGTTGAACTTCTCCTTTTAACATGCCTGAGTCAACTCTCAAATCATTGTCATCATCAGATCTAGAGGTAAGACTATTCTGATCTTATCTTTAATATCACAAGTGATTTCCATCCAAGTTAATCTTGTAGAACCAATGTTGGAGCACTGTACAACATTGATCTCCAATCTCTCTAAAGCTCGCACAAGCTCCTCTTATTGAGTAATGTGTGAGTAATTCGAACCTCTTCTACTAAGTGCATCAGCTACTATGTTTGCTTTCCATGGGTGGTACTAGATATCTACATCATCATCAGACAAAACTCTATTTATCTACGTTGTCCATATTAAGCTCTTGTTGATCAAAGATACACTTGAGACTTTTATGATCAGTGAAAATATCACAACGAACTCCAAAGAGGCAGTGTCTCCAAATTTTCAAAGTGTAAATGAAGGTTGCTAGCTCCAAGTCATGCACAAGGTAATTCTTCTCATGTACCTCAACTGTTTGGAAGTGACTTTTATGACTTTTCTATGTTATATAAGCATGCAACCAAAACCTTGACCCGAGGCATCTCTATAAATCTAAAACCCATCTTACATTGATGGTAAACTTAAAATTATGGCGATCATCAGTCTATTTTTCAACTCTTCAAATGCAAACTCGCACTCAACTATCTAACTAAAAGTCTCTTCTTTCCTGGTGAGCGATATCAATGGTAAAGCTATCTTCTAGAAGTCCGTAAAGGACCTTATGCGGTACCCTGCTAAACCTAGCAAAAAATGAAACTTAGTAACAACCTTTGGACTCGGCCAATCCTTTGTTGCTTATATTTTCTTCGGGTCGACGACAGGACCTTTCTTACTGATAACATGGCCCGGGAAATGCAACTGCAGAAAGCCAGAACTCACATTTAGAAAATTTAGCATACAACGGATTCCCCCCAAAGCGTACCCAAAATGGTCCAGAGATGAGTATCATGATCCTCCAAACTATTAGAATACACAAGAATGTCGTCTATAAAGATGATAACAAATCGTTCTAGGAATTCCCGAAACTCTCTATTCATTAGATTCATAAAGGCGGATGGAGCATTAGTTAGCCTGAATGGCATGACCACGGACATATATTATCCATATGTGTGTTGAACGTCGTCTTCTTTATGTCCACATCCCGAATTTCCAGCTAGTGGTAGACCAAGCTCAGATCTAACATGGAGAACGTGTAAGATCCCTCAAGTTAATCAAACAAAATATCTATCCTGGGGATTGGATATTTATTCTTAACAGTCAGCTTGTTTAGCTCATGGTAGTCTATGTATAACCTCAGGCTGACATACTTTTTATTGACAAAAAGTACTAGCGCACTCCAAGGTGAAGTGTTGGGGCGAATAAAACCTAAGTCAAGCAACTCCTACAACTGGACCTTCAACTTGTCAAGTTCTCTGACATATAAAAGATCAATTTGGAAGTCAATCTCTTTGGTAGGAGGGGCACCAAGTAATTCCTCCAGAAAGACGTTTGAAAACTCTTAAACTATATGTATTTTTAGCAGATTAGACTTAGCTTCAGCATTCATCATCACTAAGATTGTTTTACAACCCTTGTTGATGCATCTAACAGCCTTTACTGAGGAAATAATTTGGAGACTCCCTTCATGCCCTAGAAGATAAAGGCAGTCTGGTTGGATCCTTCAAACTGTATCACTTTATCACTGAAGTCTATCTTAGCATTTACTATTGATAACTAGTCCATATCCACAATCAGATCAAATCCCGTAATAGGAAGGACTGAAGCCTTTATAACAATTTCGGTTTCTCCAAAATGCACTAGAACTGTACACTTATGTCCGATATGTATAAGAGATCCATTAGCCATCATGACTTCAAACAATGCTAACTATGGAAGGATTTTTAAGTTCAGCCTAAGCATAAGAGATTTTGTTATGAATGAGTTTGAGGCGCCAGTATCAAAGAGAATTTGGAGGTTACATTATGAATCATAAGTATACCTACATGGATGTTTGTATCTTGGTAAATAGTAGTGTCGTTAAGAGCAATAAATTAAATTATCTATATGATAAACACATACTTGTCACAACATCCTCTACTCTTTGGCTTCTTGTTGGTCAAGACCATAAGCTCTGGGTTGCACCGGACCTCATCCTGAAGCTGGCTTCACATCATATCACATTGGTGTTTTCCCTTGACAGTTCTACTAGGGCCACCAACCTTAAATTTCGACCACAAAAGGAGTTACGATTATACAACTAATGTGGGAAGGGTATAAATTTAAGATGATCATACAATTTCGACCATAAAATGAGTTACATGAGTTCCCTGTCAGTAGCGGGCTATATGTTCTAGTTGCTAGCACTTGTAATATACCCCTACAGTAGCTAAACACTCACCCAGATGATGGTGATAGCACTTAGGACAGAGGGGATAATCCTTAACTCTAGTCCCGGTCTAACAATCTCTCTTAACACCAGTTTTACGCTTCTTATTTTAGTTCTTTCCTTGGCTATTTTTGTTCAGTTGTTGCCGAGGTGCATCCTGAGGCCATTTCAAATGGAAGTTGTTATACTTCTGTACCTTCTGCTGATCAGCTACCAATTTCCTTACAGTGTCAACTAAGCTCTTGAAATCAACATTAATCATCATCATTAATGGCTGCCTTAGAGAATCACATAGTTCATCCATGAACTGGTTGCACTTCTAGTTCTCATCTCTTGCATAGTGCCCACATAACGAGATAAGTGGGTCAGCTCCCGCTCATAGGTTATGACGGATTTTTCCCCCCTAAATGAGCCTGAGGTACTTTTCCCAGAGACTGCATCGTTTAGAAGGGGGTACAGACCAGTTAGCTAGTGCCTTTAAGAAGTTGCTCTACGTAAGCATATCTATTGCACGACTTACATAATTAAAGCTTACACTATCATTACACTAAATGGATAAAGTACATAAGGGAGAGGAAAATTTGATCTGAACTTCTTACCGGTCGGGTCGACCGCTAAGTGTTTGATCTACCACAGATTGGCCTCACTCTTCAAGAGAAAAACCACTAAAGAAGCATTCTTATTTTTTGGACAATGCATCACTTCGAGAAAGTCATGGGTCTTTATCAGCTATTCATTTATCTCCATTGGCATTTCTTCCCCTGTTGGAACCAGCTTTCTGATCCCTCCTAATTTTCGAAACAGGATGCAGCCCGCACGTACTCTTCCTGCGCTACCCTCTTGACGAGAGTCAGAGACCTGAAAACAGACCAAGGGGGCTCAGCTCGGAGGTCTCACCTCTTACCAGGAAGAAGTGAAGGTCTTCCCCTCCCTAGCTAGTGCTGAGCTAGGTGTCTGCGAGGAAGATAGTGGAAAGGTTCAACAACCTTCTCAGACACCTTATTGGTCTATTTATAGGCCTTTGAATCCGATCTGCAAATATCACTTCTGAATTAACCTGAAATGACCAAAACACCCTGGGCTGGGTCTGCCAAAAACCAAACTCCGCTGTTCTGGAGAGCTATATGCAGACCTCCAGGGGTATAGATGTAAAATCACATGGGGCACAAAGGTAAAAACCCCCCTTGGTGGTAAAAAGGTAAAGACATTTCTTCCCACATGCGGCGAGTGGGGAAAGAACTAAAGGGCGAGACGACCACCCTGTCCGTCCCGCCGGCCTCTTTCCTTGTGGGTCATTTCGCCTTCTAGGAGGTCTCGCATACTAAGAAGTCTTGCCTACCTCTGGGGGCTGTCCATACCTCTCGCCTCTTGCAGGTGGGCCTCCTCCCATCTCGCCAGTCCTTCTTCCTTGCTTGCTGGGTCCCCTCTCGCGAGCCCAAGGTTGTACACAATCTCCGCTCTTTTCGAGGTTGCCCTAACCTCGGAAAGATAGTCTAACCGTGGCTCTCGATGCTAGGATTCCTTCATGAGAATCTTTGGTGGGCCCCCCCCTATGGGGCCTACAAATATGAGATCCCCGTCTTCATTTGGGCCCCCCTTAGCCTTCATTTCTCCTTCCCTCAGAATGTCTCACAGCTAGAGCTTCCGCGAGCGACTCACGATGGTGCGAAGGCGAAATAAAACCGACACGGACGCCCTATTCCCGGACTTGGGGTGTAATCCTTCGTCGACCCCTCCGTCCTCTCGCCCGAAAAAGATGAAGGCCGCCTGCCCTGCCCTCTCGACGGGTGCGACCTCCTCTGCCCCTTCGACAACAGATAATCTTCCCGCATCTTCCGGGGAGAGACTGGTAATTTCTCATTCTTCTCTCTCTTCTTTCGTCCCGCCTACTGACCACACTTTTTCAGGGAAGCTTTTCTGATTCCCCGGTGCCCGCCAATCCTCCTGATAATATCAACCAGGCTCATCAGCACGCGGACTCGCCTGAGGCATCCTCCCCACCCCTCTCGCGGAAAGAGGACCTCTTGCGGATTGTGGGGAACCCTCGCATCCCTAGTAAGAGCTTTTCATTCTCTCTTCTCATTCAATTCGCCTTCTTTTACCCAACCTATGCGAGCTCATCCTTGTTTGCGATTTCTCGCTCTTTTCGCAGGCATCCACTTTGATTCCGATACTGAAGATGCTCCCGCGTCTCCCCTCATCCTGGCGAGATCGAGGACTACTTGGGTGATCCCATGGACCCCCTGGAATTGAAGCGGAGGACAGCCAGGATGTTCTGTAAATACACGCACATAATCCGCGAGATGGAGCTGGAGAAGCAAGCCTCCGACCGGCGCACGGACTGGATAGAAACAGAGTATCACCGCCTTTCTGCCATGATAGAAGCGGATGGTGTACTAGACGGGACCGATCACCAAGCCATCTTAAACGAGACGGACGAACATCTCCGTCTCGCGCGTCGCGGCGTGATCGCTGCTCGCGCCTTTCATCTTCCTGGTCGCCCTCCATGCGCGGGAGGTAAAGATGGCCGCTGGAAGTGGGTTCGGAACTAAGCTGTCGCGGTCCCGTCTCGCCCTCTCCAGGCCCTCCTAAAGTATCTGTCCATTTTAGTTGTTTGATTATTGATGCGTTGCATAAAACTTATTTGGGCGAGATGTCCCCTTCTGCGGGATGAACTATTTTATTTTATTATTCCGGTATTGTCATATCATGTCGTCTTTTCATCATCATCATGATTAGCTATTTTTTCGATTAGTTTCATAATGATGGCTTTTGCCTCGAAAAGATCGCTGCGGCGCCCCCGCCTCTTGAGTTCTAGAGAGAGAGAGTGGGAGAGAGTGAGTGAGAGAGAGAGAGAGACGAAGCGTCGGGGTGCCTCCTCATTTCCCGCCGCTTTACTTTCCCGCTTAATCCCCTCTCTCCCTTATCCCTTATAAATATCTCCAGCCCAGGCCTCTCTGCTTTTGTTACTCTAAGCCGTTTCTCTGGTCGCGGCTTCCGTCTCTCTCCTCTTCCTTACTCATCCCGCGTCCCGCTCTCTCTGAACCGTCCTCTCCCTCTTTTATTGCCTTCTCGCCCGTCATGGGAAAGAAAAAGATGGAAGAGGGCGAGGGGCGCAGCCGTTGCGGAAAGCGGTTCGTGGACCACGACTTCCCTCTCGGCAGATTGCCAGAGGAAGACTACGCTTGTTTCGCCAGCGAGTATCTCGCCGACGGTTATCTGTCTCGCCCGCCCAAAGTTGGCGAATGTATCAACACCTTCTACCCCAATGAGCTAGCCTTCCCCATCTCGCACTTCGAGGCGGGGCTGCGGCTTCCCCTCTGGCCGGAGGTCAAGCTAGTGCTGAAGTACTTTGGGGTCGTCCCGACCCAATTCAACCCCAACGCCATCTCCATGCTGATCGCTTTCGCCTGCTACCTGCGGCGAGAGCGCATTGAATTCAGTTTAACTGCCTTCCGCAAGCTGTTTGTCTACCACGCAAAGGACGACAACGTCTCTTATTTCACAGGCCAAGGCCTGAAGGTGTGCGAGACGCCAAATAAGAACCACCACTGGCTGACTCGATTTGTCTTCATCCGCGGGGATCTGGGAGGTATCCCTCTCGCCCTCGTGTCTCCTGCCGAATGCTATTATGACACCCCCAAGGTGGGGGGTGCCGAAAAAGATCTCTGCGATTTTTTCGCAGGGAAGAATTTCGAGGTCCAATACCTTCGGCGAGACCTCGACTCGCTTCCCGCCGTCTTCCCCAGCGAAGGTACTCTTCTATTTCCCTCTTTATCCTTGTTAATTTTCATTCCCCGCGGACTGTCATCTTATCTAGGAGAGAGAACCGTCCCCGTCCATCCCCCCTACCAAAGTAACCGAGCTCTCGCCTTGGCGAGTATGGCGGCGGAGGCTGTGAAGGACACGCTGACACCTGCCCCCAAGAAGAGGCCCGCGGGCGAGGGCCTTCTCGTCTCAGCCCCAAGAAGAAGAAAAAGTTTGTGTCCTTCAAAAAGGAAAAATCTGTTAAAGAAAGAAAAGAGCCAGCGGGGTCCCTGTCCCCCATCTCTCTTTCGTCTCCCTCGCCTCCCCAACTACCCGTCTCGCCCGTCCGCGAGACGGTCTCTTCAGAGCCAGCTGCCCCCAGCAATGTTCAGCCTTCTCAGCTCCCTCCTGGCGAGACTGGCTCCTCCAGCCGCCCAACTCCCGCCTCGCACCCCAATTACAATATGGGGCCTGTGATGGATGATGACGTCGGCGAGCTGGTTCTCTTATGGGACAAGGACGCCAACCGCGTGTCGGTGTCTACCCTTCTACCTTCCTGGAAAGAGCAAGACCCCCCCACCAGTCATGCCTTCTCCTTGGGGTTTGGGTTGTATGGCGGTCTTGGCTCCGAGCCCGTAGATAATGAGGCATCGCAGGATCTCATTCTAAAAAGTGCCCACTCTCAATTTCGCTCCCTGGAGCTCGCACACCGAGTCTCGCGCCGCCTCGTTTTCAACAACAGGAAGTGGAAGGAGGCGGAGGCCGGTCTCGCCGCGGAGCGGGAGAAATCCCTCGACCTGGAGAAGCGATTGGTTGTTGCTGACAACCTCCTCGCGCAGAGCCAGGTGGCGTGGTAAGTTTTCTTACTGTTGCTTTGCTAGTCTTACTCTGCTTTTTATAGTCCCTTACTCGCTCTCTTCCCGCAGGATGCCGAGACGGCCAACAGAATGCGCTCGCGCATTGAGGAGTTGGAGGGGGAGAACAAGAAGTTGAAAGCCGAAAATCTCCGCCTCTGGAACAGCACGACACCCCCCTTGGACCAATTTCCCGTTCCTTCCCGCTACTCAGTAGATGAGGTGGACGCCATCTGCCGAGACTCCAACATCAAGACGGCGGAGGTTGTTCTTAAAATGATGAAGGAGCTGAGGGTGGTGCGCGAGGATGCCGAGACGGTAACTGCCCGCGACCTGGTCCCCCGCTTGTATGGCGAGACGGACGGCAGCTCTTCTTCTGACAGCGAGTAGCGCATCATCAACTGCAGTGGCTTCTCTTACCTCTTTTCTTCTCTCGTCTAGTACTTGTAAAAAAAATTTTTATAGACACTTCCTCGAAAAAGGAAAGCGAGGTGTTCTTGTTCCAAGGATATTTTGTTGAAACCTTTTATTAATTGTTGCTTCCACCTTCGGCCCTTGCTTAATAGCTAGTCAAAAGCGCGAGACATTTTTTTTAGATGTTGTTTAATTACTGCTTTTCTCTTGCACCGTCCCGCTTAATAGCTAGCCAAAAATGCGAGACCAGCTTTTCAGATGCTCTCTTTGCCTATCCTACCCGCAAGATCGGCGGACCCTTAGCGCTCGTCTCGCAGCAAGGTTAACATGCGTTGAGGTTCCTGGAGACTGCCGCCTCACTTGACAGGTTCCGCCTTCTTACGCCAGTCTTGCGCTTTGGATACGGAAGGTCCACTCGCCATGGGCGAGACCACCCATGTCGAGTGTCGGCCAGAGACCCTCTTCCCTGGCCTGATTCCTGTCCCTTCCCCTTTTTTAGGGATTTTCCACCAATCTTCTGATGAACATGGACCTTTCTCCACGCGAACTCTTACCCTTTGACTTGCCCTCAAGTGAGCCTGCAGCCCCGCCAGCTAGGTGAGAGCCTGGTCAGCGGGTCTGCTCGGGGTCTCCTCTCCAAACCGCCTCCAACCGCCGAGTGAGCCTACAGCCCTGCCAGCTAGGTGAGAGCCTGGTCAGCGGGTCTGCTCGGGGTCTCCTCTCCAAACCATCTCGCCCTTTGGTCCCCTAAAAAGGTCTCTCACGCTTTCATCACATCAAAAGAGCACATCATAATGGTAAGCATTGTACAATAAAAAAAGGTGCAACGGACAGAGTGCTATGGGTAAAATCTCTTTAAATCATCACCACTTCGGGCTCGCTCGAGGGATACCCCGTCCACATCCTGGAGGTGGTACCCTCCTAACTTTAAGACTTCTTTTACTACAAAAGGACCCTCCAAATTGGGATTGAGCTTCCCTACGGAGGCCCCTCTACCTACTGCATCTACCTTTTTTAGGACCAAATCTCCCTTCTCGAACTGCCTGATCCTTATATGCTTGTCGAAGTACGTTGCCATCCAGTGCTTGACCTCCTCCTGCCGGACCATCGCCAAATCCCTGAGCTCCTCCACAAGATCCAATGAGAGTCTCTGTTCTTCTTCGTTCTCTGCTCTCCAACCTTCGGCTCCTTCCCTCGCAACTGCTACTCTCGGTGATGTGACCTCAAATTCGATAGGTATGACAGCCTCTGAGCCATGAGAGAGCTTAAACGGGGTTTCCCCCATGGCAGTGTTCGGGGTGGTCCTCAAGGCCCACAGTACTGAAGGTAGCTGCTCTACCCAGCTCCCCCTCAAATTCTCCACTTTTTTATCCAATAGATTGACAATGACTTTATTAGCTGCTTCCACCTGTCCATTACTCCGTGGATGATGAACGGAGGCAAAGCGGAGATCTATTCCCAAACGAATGCAGAAATCCATGAATTCTCTACTTGTAAACTGTGGTCCGTTATCTGTCACAATGGCTAGGGGCAACCCATGCCGACAGATGATCTCCCCCCATACGAAATTCCTGACCACCTGCGAGGTTACCTTAGCCAACGCCTTCACCTACAGCCATTTCGAAAAGTAGTCCACCATGACTAGCAGGAATTTCCTTTGGCCACTTGCTTGGTGAAAGGGACCCACCAGATCGAGCCCCCATATAGCGAAAGGCCAGGGAGCTGTGATTGTCCGCAACCTCTGGGCCGGAAGGAGCTGGAGGGGGGCGAACTCCTGGCATTTCTGACACCTTTTCGCGAATTCTTCCGCATTCCTGAGGGTAGGCCAGAAGTACCCCTGTCGCAGCACCCTCCCTTCTAATGTCCGGCTCCCCGAGTGACTCCCACATTCGCCTGAGTAAATCTCTTGTAGAACCTTGGGAACCTCCTCCTCTGACACACATCTGGCCAGCAATCCTGACAGCATCTTGCGATACAAAACCCCATCCTTCAGTAGGTAGTATGCCGATTTGTATCTGGTATGCCTCTTGTCGAGTTCTCTCTCTGGTAACTGTCCTGACGTTAAAAAGGTGATGAAGGGGTCCATCCAAGACCTTTGCTGGCATATCTCCATGAGTTCCACCTCTTCTATAGACGGTCTGAAGAGCTTCGTCATTGTTCCTCCGGCTCGAGGGCCGTGCTTGGCGAGTTGGTCAGCTTGAGTGCTCTCCTCCCTCGGGATGTGCTGAATTGAAAAGCTTCGGAGCTGACCTATGATGCCCTTGACCTTTTCTAGATACAACTGGAGGGTGAGCTCCCTTGCCTCGAACTCGCCTTTGATCTGGAACTTCTTCTTCATTGAGCATCTCCCCCTGCCTGGTTTTAATGGATACTAGAATCAGGCCCCTAGAAGAAGAAGGGACAGAAGAGGCAGCAAGGAGAGCAGCAAGAGAAGAAATGGAGGCAGCTAGAGGTGTGATTTCCTCTGCTATAAGTTATCTGATCACTGGAGTGATATGCTCCAGGATGGAGGAAAGGGAGGGAGAATCCATATCCATAAACTCTGGATAAGTTTGAGTGGATACAGATGGATGAGGAGAAGGAATAACATGAGATGGAGGGACATCTGGTAGGATGTTATCCTGTGAAGGTGATGCAGCAGGAGATGGTATTGGAGCAGAATTGTCATGTACAGGTGAAGTAGGTGTAGATGGTAAGGAGGTGAGCAGATTAAAAGTGGGGGATGACATGAATGTTTCAGTATGTATGTCATTTAGATGAGGTAGAAGAGGAGATGAAGGTGGTGTGATGTGTTCAGGGGATGGAACTGGTGCTGGTAGATGTATTGGTGAGGCAGGTGGTTGTTGAGGAGGAGGTGATGACTGAGAATATGGAGGAGTTGTTGTAGGAAGAGGTGTTGTTGAAGGAGGATGAGGAATGCAAACTTCTTCAACACTAGGGTGGGGAGTGGCTGGTACAACCCTTGTGCCCTCAAAAGGTGTGGAAGAGGAGGAAGCTCTGGATGGCTTAGAGATGGTCCTCTCCCACCTTCCAAATAAGGCGCATGTCAGCCTTTTGGAGGCATTGATGAATATGGTCTGTGAGACCAGAGATTCAGATGCCTTTTCCTGGAGGAATATGCTCAGTACCCTTCCAAAACGAACTTCTTTCTTATTGTTCTTCTTCTTAATCAAATCAAACAACGGTTTTGCCCAATTAACTGCTTTCTTCTCAACCAGAGCACTCATCACTAGAAACTAGTGCCTGGTGATGTAATCGTGAGTGACATGTTTTCCCAGCAAAACCTTGCACACTACATAGTCTAAGAATTTGTATTCAGATGACAAATTCTTCTTCAGTAGTTTATTTGGGTTTTCTCTAGTATATCCCATTTTCATCGGCATATTATCATATTCATCACTATCCATTTCTATATCTTCATTTCCATTCATGAGACCGAAAATTTCGCTTAGTATTGCGGGGGAAAGAGTGTAACACCCCCGTCCGTCACATGACATATAACAGAAGGTCCAGCTGGAACCCGACGCCATATACCACAGACAGTCGGAAGGGTTACATAAGAATATTCAAACTATCCAATTAAGACTACTTGTCCTACACAGAGCATTCTAGCGGAAACCTTTAAAGTTGAAAGAACCCAAAACTTAAATCCAATAAACATGAATGTCCACAACCAAAACCACTGGCAAGAAACCCAAATACACTGAAAGAGTACTCGGCCTTATGACCTTACAATAGTTCACTTAATAAATAGTGTTTTCCATACATCGGCTCACAGGCCGGCCACACATGACAAAAATAAAGTACAACTATTCGCTTTGGCCTTCTAGGACCAGCACAGCAACATGGGCTCCAGCCCGCTATTTGGTACTCGACTTCACAGCACCTGCAAGCACATTCCACCGCACGGTAGTAAACAAAGCAACGGTCAGCCAAAAGCCGACCAAATTATAACGACCCCGCCCCTTACTCGGGACGGCGGTGCTCTTTCCCTGCATACCATTAGCCCAGCTAAACAATAAAGTGCAACGATAAATTTCGCCACAGGTGTAGGTTCGCACGACCAAACACCCCGTGCACTCAGGGCACATTAACGGTGAATCCGGTCAATTCCGTGGCTTCACCACCATCCCAAAGATGGCAACCATGTGAGCATTTAGCCTTTCTGACCACCGTCTAAGGCTCCCAACTATGCCAACGGCCAGTCCCCTTTTCGGGTCACTCGCACCGAACCACATAGCCTAGGTCCGATTCCACTTACCCGTTGCTCACGTCGCCTAGTCAATTTAAGTCCTACGAGCAGGCCAAGCTTCTATCGAATCCTGCCAATTCCAAACAATCATATAATCCAATTATGTTCAAGGCCGGTTCCCATACCGCCAAGTTAGCAGAACAATGATTCCGCTCAGTTTTCCGGGTGCGCCTTGGAGCTAACCTCCAAGGGTCCCTGCTGTAATCTACCGCGTAGAAACCCGAAAACCCAAAACACGGAGTCTTATCCGGCAAAACATATCAAATGCAACATCACCGATCCAGACCAACATGTCCGGGTAGGCTTCACACACAATGCCTATGTCCGTACTTGCGATTCCGGACTCTATATGCAACACAAGGGGGACTATTCACATCAACCCCAAGGAATACCACGCACTCACCGCATACTCGCGGGAGCGGGATTCCCTATGCAGAAAGAAAGAGCTTCACATGCTCAAGTAGAGAATCGTTACCCTTGTAGTCCGCCTTGGCGCCATGGAAAAACTACACGGATGGAAGTCTTCGCAACGAACTTTCCTCCACAGATCCGCTCTCAGATCTCAAAACGGTGCTCTGATGCTCCGCTGGCGGCCGGAATCCTCCTCCTTCTTCCTCCTCTCTCTAACACCATGGAAAGAGAAAAGCCTTGGAGAGAAATGAAGGATTAACTCCCCTATTCCCGGCCTTAATAGAGCAGGGTACCATCTGGGCCGTTGGATCTTATTTAAAGAAAACGAACGGCTCAGATCCGCTCAAAAATCTCCAAACCTGGGCCAAACACGGCTTGGCACACGGCCGTGTCGCAGGCCGTGTGCCTCGATCCAGGCACGATCGACGAACACAGAGACTCACACGGGCTCAGACACGCCCGTGTCTCACCTGACACGCCCGTGTCGGGTCTCTCAACACGCCCGTGTCCTGGGGCGTGTCACGCATAACCGCCACGCCAACCGACACGATCCTGCTAAAGACGGGTACTGACACGGGTAGGCACACACCCGTGTCATCCAGCCGTGTTCCTTGCAGTGTCCTTCTCAGGACGAAAACGACTAAAACACCAGCCAGACGGCCTTGGACACGCCCGTGTCCTAGGCCGTGTACCCCTATATAGGCACCAAAAATCTCTTTTTACGCGACCAACTCAAATACAATATTCAGGGCGTTACAAATCTCCCCCACTTAAGGAATTTCGTCCCGAAATTAACTAAAGGTACACAAATCTAAATGATACCTGAGTGGAATAACTCGGGGTATTCCTCCAACATAGCTTGCTCTCGCTCCCATGAAAGTTCCTCATGTCCGCAGTTATCCCAACGGACTTTAACCATTCGGACCTCCTTGTTGCGGAGTCGTTTGACTGCAACGTCTTCAATACGTACTGGCTTGACCCTTGTTGTCAACTCATAATCAACCAGTACTTGATTGTCCGTAATGATCTGTGAAGGCTCTTGCACTGCCTTATGCAACACCGACACGTGGAACACGTCATGTAGCCCACTCAATTCCACCGACAGCTTCAATCTATACGCCGCCTCGCCAACACGCTCCAGGACTTCAAATGGTCCAAGGTATCTCGGACTCAGCTTCTTCAAGCGTCGAACCCGCGATACACCCTTGAACGGCTTGATTTTTAGATACACCATGTCGCCAACACTGAACTCCATGTTCCTATGCTTGGTGTTGTAATACTTTGTCTGCCTGTCCTGAGCGACCTTCAACCTTTCCTGAATTGTACGCACCATTGAAGTGGAATCTTCCACCGCTTGACGTTTATACAACTTCGATTCGCCTGCCTCCAACCAAGACAACGGCGTACGACACTTCCTCCAGTATAACGCTTCGAAAGGCTCCATACCAATACTTGCCTGAAAGCTGTTGTTATACGCAAACTCCACCATATACAGGTGATCCTCCCAATGCTTTTCGAAATCTTGGACGCACATACAAAGCATGTCCTTCATAGTCCTGTTGACCCTCTCGGTCTGATCATCCGTTTGTGGATGAAAGGCCGTGCTGAAACTCAGCTTAGTTCCCAACATACTATGCACCAACCTCCAATCCTTCGACGTAAAGTGTCCATCTCGGTCACTAACAATACTGCGGGGCACACCATGCAACCGTACAATATTCTCCACATAGAGTTTGGCTAAATTTTCCACCGGATCTTCCTTCTTGTTCGGAATAAAGTGCGACACCTTTGTCAACCTATCTACGACCACCCAAATGGCGTCATTTCCCTTCTGTGACTTTGGCAAACCATGCACAAAATCCATAGATATGTCATCGAATTTCCATTCTGGGATAAGTAGGGACTTCAAGAAACCTCCGGGCTTCTGGCATTCCGCCTTCACCAATGCACAAGTTCTGCACTTGGCCACATAAAATGCTACATCCTTCTTCAATCCTGGCCACCAGAATAATTTCTTCATGTCTCTATACATCTTCGTGCTTCCCGGGTGGATTGAGTACTTGGTATGATGAGCCTCATATATCAACTCCTCCCAAAGATTATCCGCACTAGGAATGCATAGGCGACCGTCCTTCCTTAGAAACCCATCCTCAACAACAAACTGGGAATTTGACCCATCCAATGATTCATCCAAGATCTGCTTCATGTTGTTATCCTGAACCAAAGCCCGCCGAACCCTATCAGCTAGGTCACACTGCACCTCTGTCCAAAACAGTTTCGCCTCAGCACTAGACTGCTTGTCGACGCAAGATATCTCCAGAGCCTCCAACTCATGAAACAATCTCTCATCATGTACCGATAACCAGTTGGCCTGCGCCAGAGTCCTGCGACTCAACGCATCCGCCACTGCATTTCCCTTCCCAGGCACATAATGTATCTTGAAGGTGTAGTCCCCTAAGAACTCCATCCACCTCCGCTGCCTCATGTTCAGATCCTTTTGGTCAAACAGGTACTTCAAGCTCTTATGATCGGTGTAAATATCGACCTTTACACCGTACAGGTAGTGCCTCCACAACTTTAAAGCAAATATCACGGCCGCTAACTCCAAGTCATGGACCAGATAATTTCTCTCGTGAGCCTTCAATTGTCATGAACCATAGACTATCACTCTTCCATGCTGTAGCAAAACACAGCCCAAACCACTGCCCGAAGCATCACTATAGATCTCGAACCCTTCGGTTCCACCTGGCGAACATAAAATAGGCGTCGTGGTCAACCGCCTCTTCAACTCTTCAAAAGCTTGTTTGCACTTCGGAGACCACACAAACTTCTGATCCTTCCTAGTCAATGTTGTGAGTGGTAGCGCTATCCGCGAAAAGTTCTCTACGAAACGCCTATAGTAGCCGGCAAGCCCCAGAAAGTTCTGAACTTCCGCCACCGTAGCCAAAGCAGGCCACTCCCGTATCGCCACTATCTTCGCCGGATCCATAGCTATCCCTTCTCCACTGACAACATGACCAAGGAACACTATCGAGGATAACCAGAATTCACACTTGGAGAACTTAGCATACAACTGATTCCTCCTCAACGTCTCCAACACCATGTGTAGATGATTGAAGTGATCCTCCTCGCACTGCAAGTACACCAGGATATCATCGATAAGTACTATTATGAAACGATCCAGGTACTCTCTGAACATCATGTTCATCAGATCCATAAACACAGATGGAGCATTTGTCAAACCAAACGGCATGACCGTGAACTCGTAATGCCCAAACCGCGTACTGAATGCTGTCTTTGGGATGTCGCTCTCCCTTATCCTCAACTGGTAGTAACCGGACTTCAGATCCAACTTCGAATATACTGTTGACCCAACCAACTGATCAAAAAGATTGTCAATCCTCGAAATCGGATACTTATTATTTTCCATAAGCTTGTTCGATTCCCGATAGTCGATACAAAGCCGCAAGCTTCCATCTTTCTTCTTAACAAAGAGAACTGATACGCTCCAAGGCGACGAACTTGGACGCACATAACCTTGCTCTAGCAACTCTTGAAGTTGTACCTTCAACTTTGCCATCTCTCTTGGCGCTATCCGATATGGAGAGCGTGACACCGATTTGGCACCCGGTACCAGCTCAATGGTAAAATCAATCTCCCACTGAAGAGGGGCTCTAGGGAGATCATCTGGGAACACATCATGATACTCGGACACGACTGGAATATTGTCAAGGCTTGGCTTAGGCGTCAAAGTCTGCACTAATGAGACAAACAACTCTGCCCCAAACCGAACTGTCTTAATCACTTGAAGGGCTGACATCAAAATCTTACCCGACCCCTTCATGCCCGTAAAAGAAGTCTCCCGATCAGTGTTCCGACCCAACTTAACTTCCTTACGGTTGCAATCAATGCATGCACCATGCTCCGAGAGCCAATCCATACTGAATATTACGTCGTACTCTGCCAGTGGCAAAATCGACTCTCGCAAATCAAACTCATGGTCTCCAATCCGAATCTTGACTACGCAGATCCTATCCGCGCGCATTGAGCACCCATTGGGCAACAACACATCCAATTTGTCTTTTGCCATTGTTGAGACTATATTTGCCAGCAGGACACGTGTGTGTGGGACCGCATGTTTGGGCTTTCCCCATCGCGTTCCAGGTCTGGGTGTTGACCCCGGTGGGCCCCCTTGTGTGGCTGAATATCCCCGTGGTCTTGTGGTTGGGATTAGTCCCGCATCGCCCGTAGCAGGCAATCCTTTGTGTTCATGTACCCCGTCCCTCCTTACCATCACCTCGGGGTTTTGGGAAGATGTGTGGTGACGGGTGGTTTCCACATGGTATCAGAGGACTCGATTTTCTCCTCCTGATTCTGTGCGCCCTCTCTGACCTCGCGACCTATCCGCGCGGCTTGTTTTTTCTTCTCGCGGCCTGTCCTCGTGGCTTGTTTCTTCCACCTGCTTGCGCCCTGTTCGCGCGACCTCTTCTCTCCTTGTCGTTGCCCTTTGTGTGCGCGACCTCTTTGTTTCTCCTTCTTCTTGCTGCGACCTGTTTGCCTCCCAGCGGACTTTTCTCTGTTCGCGTGGTGTCTCTTCCTTCTGTTCGCGCGGGCTGTTTTCTAGCCGCTCGACTTCTTTCCCTCTGCTTGCTTCTGTGGCTTGGTCGTGGTTTTTCTGGCCGCTGGTATCTATCATCGTGACTGCTACAGATCTCTTTCTCCTAACCGCTGCACTTTCTCTCTGTTCGCACGGGTTCTTCCTTGTTTCGGCGGCCTCTCTGCCTTTCTTCCCTTAGCCGCTCCTGCTTGTTAGTCGCCGCGACCTCCTGTTAAGTCGCGCGGCTTGTGCTTCCCTCTTCTTCCCCTTCGCCTTGCTCTGCACCTTGGTCGTGGCCCTTCTTGCCGCTGGTGTGCTGTCACCGTGACCGCTGCAGTTCTTTTTTTTCCCTCCCTTCATGGCGTTCGTATCCTCCTCAAAGTCGTTCGCCTCGGTGGTCACGTCTTCTGGTAGTGCCCACGTTGTTACTCAAGGAAAATGGCTGATCGACACCGGTGCTACAAATCATATGACCGGCACTCTCCAGTGTTTTTCTCTCCTCGAAACACATGATCGGTTGCCCCCGGTTATTCTCACTGACGGCTCTTCATCATCAGTCCATGGGACGGGGCTAGTTCATGTCACTTCGTCTCTTCACTTGACGAATACTCTCTACGTGCCGAAGTTCCTGTGCAACTTATTATCTGTTACCTCTCTATGCAAGCAATTACAGTGTTCCGTCACATTTACTTCTACTTCTTGCTCTTTTCAGGATTCGGACTCCCAACGGACGATTGCTACTGGGACTGAGAGTGGCGGCTTATACTTCCTGGACAACATTTCTGCTTTCTCCACCTTCTCCTCCACATCCACAGATATTCTTCAATGGCATCTCTGCCTTGGTCATGCTCCTCCACGTCTTCTTCGTCAACTTCTGCCCCAACTTCCTCCACAAAGTCCTCCGCTTAATTGTGAGGCCTGTCAGCTTGGCAAGCATCACCGCTCCTCCTTCCCTCCAAAGCACGTTCGTGGATCTACCCGCCCGTTTGATCTCATCCACTCCGATATTTGGGGTCCTTCTCCTACTCTTACCATTGGTCGCGGTAGTTCATATTTTGTCACATTCATTGATGATTTCTCTCGCTGTACGTGGGTGTATCTGTTAAAAGATCGCTCTGAATTATTCTCTGTATGGACGTCCTTTTATCTCATGATCAAAACTCAGTTTAATGTTTCTATCAAAGTTTTTCGATCTAATAATGCCAAAAAATATATCAGTCATGACTTTTCTACATTCTGCATGCAAAATGGGATTATTCATCAAACTAGTTGTGTCTATACTTCACAACAGAATGGTGTGGCTGAACGCAAAAACCGTCACCTCCTCGATGTCGCTCGCACCTTGATGACCCAGATGCATGTTCCTCGCTCCTATTGGGGCTATGCTGTTCTCCTTGCATGCTACCTTATCAATCGCATTCCCTCCACGGTTCTCCACGGAAAAACCTCATTCTCCATTCTGTATCCGGGCAAGGAGCCGTTTCCTCTCCCTCTCCAAATCTTTGGATGCACTGCCTTTGTGCATGCCCCTTCTACCACCAGTGATAAGCTCTCCCCTCGCTCCAGCAAATGTGTCTTTCTGGGGTACTCCACCACTCAGTAAGGCTATTGTTGCTTTGATCCGTCCTTCGTAAGCAGTTCGTCTCTGCTGATGTCACCTTCTTCGAGAATACCTCATACTTCTCGGATGACTCCTCTCCTCTTCTCACAGCTTCTGATCCTCCTGTCGTTCCCTCGTCTCCTACTACGATCTCCACCCATACACCGTCTCCAACCACTCCTCTCC
Organism: Platanthera guangdongensis; assembly: GCA_039583875.1. Classification (NCBI taxonomy): domain Eukaryota; kingdom Viridiplantae; phylum Streptophyta; class Magnoliopsida; order Asparagales; family Orchidaceae; genus Platanthera; species Platanthera guangdongensis. The sequence goes on from CM077167.1 coordinate 158,502,232, forward strand.
CTCCACCTCTCTCTATCTCTTCTCCGCCACCGTCTCCCACATCTCTGTCACCGTCTCCCTCATCTCCACCGCCATCGCTCTCTACTCCCGGACCAGCTTTATCTGCCACGGATGCTCCGGATGCCGCGGGACCCGCTGACCTGGATCTTCCTATAGCTCTTCGCAAAGGGGTGCGGACGTGTACCCTACACCCCCTTGCTGCTGTTGTTTCATATGATCGTCTTACCCCTTCTCGCAGGGCATTTGCACTGGCTATCTCTGCCACTGACACACCCCGCTCCTACCAGGAGGCCCTTGCTATTCCTCATTGGAAGCTGGTCATGGATGAGGAAATGACGACCCTAACTGAGCGGGGTACATGGACTCTTGTTCCTCCTCCCTTCGGCACTGATGTTGTTGGCTGTCGCTGGGTCTTTGTGGTCAAATTTGGCCCCGATGGCACTGTGGATCGGTATAAGGCTCGCCTTGTTGCTAAGGGCTTTACTCAGACCTATGGGGTTGATTACTTTGACACATTCTCCCTCGTGGCTCGTCTCAGCACTATCCGGGTCCTTCTCTCTGTGGCGGTAAATCGAGATTGGCCGATTTCCCAGCTGGATGTTAAGAATGCCTTCCTTTATGGTGATCTTCAGGAGGTCGTCTACATGGAGCAACCTCCTGGGTATGTTGCTCAGGCGGAGACACGAGTATGTCGGCTGAAGAAGGCAATCTATGGCCTCAAGCAGAGCCCTCGAGCTTGGTTTGACAAGTTCAGCGGCATCGTGGCGGCCGTTGGTTTTGTGCGAAGCTCTGCCGATCACTCTCTATTTATTCGCAAAACCCCTTCGGGGCTGGTTGTTCTTGCTGTGTACGTCGATGATATTCTTCTCACTGGCGATGACCAGGACGGGGTAGCCCTGACAAAGCGACATCTTCGTCAACATCTGATCACGAAAGATATGGGCTCTCCAAAGTACTTTTTGGGAATCGAAATCTCTTGGAAGCCCGACTCCTTAGTTCTCTCTCAGCGTAAGTATGCCCTTGATATTTTAAAAGAGGCAGGATTGACTGGAGCAAAACCTGCCCGATGCCCCATGGCAACTGGAGAAGACAAAACCTGGACAGATGATTCGCATCCTCTTTCAGATAGTTCGCGATACAGGCGTCTGGTTGGCAAGCTCATATATCCCACAGTGACCAGGCCCGACATTTCCTATGCTGTGGGCAAGGTAAGTCAATTCATGCAAGCACCTAGGGAGTGCCATCTACAGTCCGCCTTGCGGATCTTGGAGTATGTCAAAGCAGCGCCTGGGAAAGGATTACTTTTTCAGAAGAATGGTCATCTGAGGGTTGAAGCATACTCAGATGCAAGTTATGCTGATGACAAAGGGGATCGCAAGTCAACCTCAGGTTTTTGCACCTTTGTTGGGGGAAATCTGGTGAGCTGGAAGAGCAAGAAGTAGTCTGTTGTCTCCAGGTCCAGTGCAGAAGCCGAGTATCGCAGTATGGCGTCGACCACTTGTGAGTTAAAATGGCTGCGGGCTCTCATGCTAGATTTAGGAGAGGTCTACAACCATCCTCTATCTATGTTCTGTGATAACAAGGCTGCCATATACATCTCCAAAAATCCGGTCTTCCATGAAAGAACAAAGCACATTGAGGTCGACTGTCATTTCATTCGTGAAGAGATCTTAAAGGAACAAATTTGCACTCCCTTTGTCACGTCTGATAAAGAGCTGGCTGACATCTTCACCAAGCCAGTTTCCGCCTCGTTTCTTCATATTTGTGACAAGCTGGGCATGATCGATATATATGTTCCAGCTTGAGGGGGAGTGTTGAAGTTGGTGACCGGGCGGTCTGGCGGTCTGTCTTGGCGGGTTGAAGACCGCACGATCTGGCGGTTTTTCTCAGCCGGCCTGGAGACCGGATGGCTCGTGCGGTTTGTTCTGTATAGTCCGCTTAGTCCTGTAAATTTTTAGTCTCACATCTCTTATTTGTATTCTCTGATCTCTCCTCCATTCTATATAAGGGAAGACATACCTTTGTAATAGATATCTTTTTTGGATAATAAACTTTGCATTATTCAAAATTCGGCTTGTACTTTTGTCGTTTGTTCGCTACTTTAACATGGTATCAGAGGCAGGTTGTCCTGCTGCGGGGGTGTGTTGAGCCTATATTTGCCAGCAGGACACGTGTGTGTGGGACCACATGTTTGGGCTTCCCCATCGCGTTCCAGGTCTGGGTGTTGACCCCGGTGGGCCCCCTTGAGTGGCAGAATATCCCCGCGGTCCTGTGGTTGGGATTAGTCCCACATCGCCCGTAGCAGGCGATCCTTTGTGTTCATGTACCCCCGTCCCTCCTTACCATCACCTCGGGGTTTTGGGAAGATGTGTGGTGACGGGTGTTTTCCACAGCCATCGAGGACGGAACCCCGATGCGCGATATGAATTTTTCGGACAAGAAGGAATGCGATGCTCCCGTATCAAATAGAGATCTTGTTGGAAACTCAAAGATCAACACAAATCCTAGCACCAACAAAAGTAGGCTAACAAACAAAAGAGGTAACAACTACATAAAGTTAATCTGCTATAAATTAACTCATACCTGTCACCACGTCAGTTTGTTTTATGGCCTCTTGCAGACCAAGGTTGTAGACTCTAGGTTGGGCTGGAGCATGATGGGACGCAGTTGACTCCAGCGCCTTCCCTTTCTCCTCATAAGTCGCTCCAGACTTCTTCTCGGACTTTGAACGTCCGCTCCAACACTCACGAGCAAAATGCCCTGTCTTCCCGCAGTTGTAGCAAGCTCCTTGGACACGACTTGTAGTTGCCCCCGACGCACCATACAAAGGGGCTGAGTTCGAAGTCTTCTGCTTCTTGTTCCACCTGCGGAAACTTGACTTGGCATTTGACACCTTGAACTCGGACTTCTTTTCTTCTGGGTCCTTCTTCTCTTGAACTTTCTTCACCACTTTTTCCAAAGAACGGGCCGAATTGACCAAGGCTAGGAAACCCTGCGCCTTAGGCCCAGCAAGGAGTAACTGTAGGTCGCCACGTAGACCCTCATAGAATCAGTTGGTCTTCCTCTCTTCTTCCATAAACGTAGCACCAGCATAACGACCCAATCGTGTGAACTCATGGAGATACTCGTCCACGCTTATGGTTCCCTGAGTCAACCCAAGAAATTGGTTCTCCATATCCAGCTTCTGAGCAGAGGGTAGGTATCTGGCCAAGAATAGTCTAGAGAATTCCTCCATCGGCACATCCGCAAGCTGCCTTCCTACTAAGAGATGAAACTCCAATTCATCCCACCACAGCCTCGCTTCACCCACCAAAAGAAAAGTCGCTATGGTGGTCTTCTGCCACTCCTCAGTCAACGTGGCTATCAACACCCTCTTTATCGAAGAGTGCTAGTCCTCAGCTTGAGCTGGCGTTCCAACCCCATCGAATCTCGGAGGATTAAAGCCCATTACATGCTTTAGCTGCTTCTCCGTAGCTCTCCTCGGCTCTACCAGATCAACTGCTGCGCTCTCCACCACTCTCGGCTCTGCCGCCCTAACCGGTTCTTGCTCATTCGCAGGAGGTGCGTGATGCATTTGCCCTACAGGTTGGGCATTTATCATTGCAAATACTGCCTCAGCCACCAACCTGATGGTTTCCGCTGAAGGAGGTGTTGTAGGCACGTCCCTTGGTGCACTACTTTCCGCTGATTGCGGACGTTCTGACTGACCAACACCGCTTCTAGCTGCCTATAGTAGCAAAGACACACGTTTAGACGACAAACAAATTGCTAAAAGCAATCATTGGAATACTCAAATTCCACAAAACAAGTGTATTTTCATTCCTAAGTGGACATTCATGGGTTCTTTTTAATGTTATAACGATGACGCACACATGTGCTCACCACCCCTTAAAAGAATTCGCCCACGAATTCATTTAAGCCTGACTGTAACCAGAAGTCTGATACCAAATTGTAACACCCCCGTCCGTCACATGACATATAACAGAAAGTCCAGCTGGAACCCGATGTCATATACCACAGACAGTCGGAAGGGTTACATAAGAATATTCAAACTATCCAATTAAGACTACTCGTCCTACACAGAGCATTCTAGCGGAAGCTTTTAAAGTTGAAAGAACCCAAAACTTAAATCCAATAAACATGAATGTCCACAACCAAAACCACTGGCAAGAAACCCAAATACACTGAAAGAGTACTCGGCCTTATGACCTTATAATAGTTCACTTAATAAATAGTGTTTTCTATACATCAGCTCGCAGGCCGGCCACACATGACAAAAGTAAAGTACAACTATTCGTTTTGGCCTTCTAGGACCAGCACACCAACATGGACTCCAGCCCGCTATTTGGTACTCGGCTCCACAGCACCTGCAAGAACATTCCACCGCACGGTGGTAAACAAAGCAACGGTCAGCCAAAAGCCGACCAAATTATAACGACCCCGCCCCTTACTCGGGACGACGGTGCTCTTTCTCTGCATACCATTAGCCTAGCTAAACAATAAAGTGCAACGATAAATTTCGCCACAGGTGTAGGCTCGCACGACCAAACACCCCGTGCACTCAGGGCACGTTAACGGTGAATCCGGTCAATTTCGTGGCTTCACCACCATCCCAAAAATGGCAACCATGTGAGCATTTAGCCTTTCTGACCACAGTATATGGCTCCCAACTATGCCAACGACCAGTCCCCTTTTCGGGTCTCTCGCACCGAACCACATAGCCTAGGTCCGATTCCACTTGCCCGTTGTTCACGCCGCCTAGTCAATTTAAGTCATACGCGCGGGCCAAGCTTCTCTCGGATCCTGCCAATTACAAACAATCACATAACACAGTTATGTTCAAGGCCGGTTCCCAGACTGCCAAGTTAGCAGAACAACAATTCCGCTCAGTTTTCTGGGTGCGCCTTGGAGCTAACCTCCAAGGATCCCTGCTGCAATCTACCGCGTAGAAACCCGAAAACCCAAAACACGGAGTCTTCTCCGACAAAACATATAAAATGCAACATCACCGATCCAGACCAACATGTCCGGGTAGGCTTCACACACAATGCCTATATCCGTACTTGCGATTCCGGACTCTATATGCAACACAAGGGGGACTATTCACACCAACCCCAAGGAACACCATGCACTCACCGCATACTCGCGGGAGCGGGATTCCCTATGCAGAAAGAAAGAGCTTCACATGCTCAAGTAGAGAATCGTTACCCTTGTAGTCCGCCTTGGCGGCATGGAAAAACTACACGGATGGAAGTCTTCGCAATGAACTTTCCTCCACGGATCCGCTCTCAGATCTCAAAACGGTGCTCCGATGCTCCGCTGGCGGCCGGAATCCTCCTCCTTCTTCCTCCTCTCTCTAACACCTTAGAAAGAGAAAGCCTTGGAGAGAAATGAAGGATTAACTCCCCTATTCCCGGCCTTAACAGAGCAGGGAACCATCTGGGTCGTTGGATCTTATTTAAAGAAAACGAACGGCTCAGATCCGCTCAAAAATCTCCAAACCTGGGATGAACACGGCTTGGCATACGGCCGTGTCCCAGGCCGTGTGCCTCGATCCAGGCACGATCGACGAACACAGAGACTCATACGGGCTCAGACACGCCCGTGTCTCACCTGACACGCCCGTGTCGGGTCTCTCGACATGCCCGTGTCCTGGGGCGTGTCACGCATAACTGCCATGCCAACCGACACGACCCTGATGAACACGGGTATTGACATGGGTAGGCACACTCCCGTGTCAAATGACACGTCTGTGTCATCCAGCCGTGTTCCTTGCCGTGTCCTTCTCGGGATGAAAATGGCTAAAACACCAGCCAGACACGGCCTTGGACACGCCGTGTCCTAGGTCGTGTACCCCTATGCAGGCACCAAAAATCCTTTTTTACGCGACCAACTCAAATACAATATTCGGGGCGTTATAAAGAGAAACTTGATTACCAGATATGGTGTCGGTCATTGTATCTTCATCAGGTGTGATGGAAGTGAACACCCATTCTCTAATCTCTATCGCTACTATCTTGATTCTGTGTGTCATAAAATTCTTCAGATTCTGTTCCTCAAAGAGTTTCAGAATGTCTAAGAAGATCTGGTCTGAATATTGGAAGGAATCGAAATCGATGTCAAAACTCATATCAAACTTCATCGCCGCTAGAGAGTTTGCCGAAATTGTCATTTGTTCGCATGCAAAAGAAAACAAAAAGATCAAGTGCAAGGGGAACAGAAAGCGCGGGGCGGAGCTCGAAGAAAACCTAGATATATGATTTTCAGAATATGAAGCGGTAGACTCCATCCGACGAAAAATAAAAATTCTTTGATCTGGGTTCGACGAAATATTTTATTGAAAAAAAAAATTCGTCGATCTCAGTCAGAAAAAGTGAAAACATTTTGTCGAGTTCAGTTCAACGAAAATTTTCTGAAGCAATATCGTCGATCTCCGTTCGACGAAAAGAGCTTCACACATAGAGAGTTTGTCGATCTCAGTTCGACGAATTTCTCAAGAACGTTTCTCAGTTCGTCGATCTCCGTTCTACGAACTGTGGCAAATTCTTCGACTGCAGACAGAAATTTAAATTAAGGCACTAGTCTAACACCAAGGAACTGGCATGTCCCTGAGGTGCTTTTTCTATCTACTCTACATCAAACAAAGTCACCATCTGAGTATCCAGTCAACTCAAACTCTGACACAGTTGGATACTAGAGTCCTAAACTAGGACAACTCTTTATATATCTTAAAATCCTTTTTAAGAAAATAAGGTGAGATTCTTTATGGTTCACCTGAAACCTAACACAAAAGCATGTAGCAAACATGATGTTTGATCTACTTGCTGTAAGATATAACAGGGACCCAATAATGATCCTACATAATTTCTGATCTACAGGTTTGCCATGTTCATCAGAATCAGTTACAGCATTTGTAGCCATAAGTGTTTTTTTGGCTGAGACATCTGACATCCCAAACTTTTTGATTAGCTCCTTAGCATACTTAGATTGGGATATGAAGATGCCATCAGATAGTTGCTTCACTTAGAGACCAAGGAAGTAGAAGAGCTCACCCATGCTACTCATTTCAAACTTAGAATGCATGAGGTCAGAGAACCTTTTGCATAGTTTGGAATCTATAGACCCAAAAATAATGTCATCTACATAAATTTATACTAATAAGATTTGATCCTTATGATGTTTAGTGAATAATATCCTATCTACAATGCCCCTAGAAAATTTATGCTCTAGAAGAAAGCTAACTAAGGTTTTATACCAAGCTCTTGGAGCTTACTTTAAACCATAGAGAGATTTATGCAATTTAAAGACATAAGAGGGATGAGTAGGAGAGATAAAACCTGGTGGTTGCTCTACATAAACTTCTTCTTTAAGTTCGTCATTCAAGAATGTACTCTTGACATCCATTTGGTATACTTTGAACTTTTTGTAGAAAACATATGCAAGGAAGATTCTGATTGCTTCCAGCCTTGCAATAGGTGCAAATGTCTAGTCATAGTCACTGCCTTCCCCTTGTCTGTAGCCTTGAGCAACCAGCCTAGCCTTGTTCCTTATGATAATACCTTGGGCATCTAGTTTGTTTCTAAGTACCCATTTAGTTCCAATGACTGGGCAGTCTTTTGGTCTTGGAACTAAATCCCAAACTCTACATCTCTCAAATTGGTTGAGCTCCTCTTGCATTGCAATAATTCACTGTGGATCTTGCTCAGCATCTTTAATGGATTGAGACTCAGTTTGAGATATGAAGCAGGCATGCATCAAGTCTTAGTTGAGTTGATGCCTGGTCTGCACACCAACTGAAATGTCTCCAATCACTTGAGATACAAGATGATATATAAGTGTGACAAATTCAGTAGGTGGAGTTGGTTGAGTAACAACTTGGTGAATTAATTCCTCTTGTGGAATTACAGTTATTGTTGGTTCTTCACTGATTTCAGTGTCTTCATCTTCACTGTCTTCAACAATATGTGGAGAAGGATGACTAACAGCCTCATTGGTGAGGTTTAATTCATTCAGCTTCTCACACAAATGTGGTTCCTGCAAAGACTCACTGGTAGAAGGAATCTTCTCCTTGTAAAACATGTTTGTTTCATTAAATGAAATATGGATAGATTCCTCAATTTTCATGGTAGATTTATTATAGACCCTATAAGCCTTGCTTACTTGGGAATATCCAATAAAAATTTCAATTTCATCCTTGACTTCAAATTTTATAATGTGTTTCTTATTATTGTTGTGAATGTAATATAAGCAACCAAATATTTTAAAATAGTTTACTTTAGGTATCTTCCCTTTAAGTAGCTCATAAGGAGTCTTATTCTTAAGCATGTGTATCAAACTTCTGTTCAGTACATAATTTGCTGTGCTCACAGCCTCTGCCTAAAAGGATAGGGGCAAATGAGCATCTGCAAGTAATGTGCATGCAGATTCAATTAGGGTTCTATTCTTCCTTTTAGCAACCCCATTTTGTTAAGGTGTTCTACGAGCTGAGAAGCAGTGCCTGATACTTTCCTTCTTACAGAACTCTTGTATAAGAAGAGACTCAAACTCAGTACCATGATCACTTCTGATCAATGCAACTGGAGTAGAGTACTCAATCTGTATGTTCTTGAGAAAATCTGTAAGAACCTTGAAGTTATCTGACTTAGATATTAGAAAGAATACTCAAATGAATCTAGAGAAATCATCTACAATCACTAAAGTATAAGATTTTCCTCCTAGACTTTGTACTGTAATAGGGCTAAAAAGATCCATATGTAGTAAGTACAATATTCTAGGTGAGTCACTTTTATTTACTGATTTAAAATTACTTTTAGTTTGCTTGCCTAACTGACAAGCCCTGCAAAGGCTTTCCTTCTTGTAGGGGCAAGAAGACAATCCTCTAACCAGATTGTCCCTAAAGAGTTTAACAATATTTTTCAGATTAACATGACCTAATCTCCTATGTCAAAGGTCATTATTATTGCTAGTTTGGTTGAATAGGCATATTTCTGTTTTGGCAGACTAAAAATTTACATTGTAAATGTTTCCTACTCTAGTGTCAGTCAATACTACTAGGTTATCTATAGAAGTAATAATAAAGAAAGTTTTATTAAATGATACCTGAAACCTTTCATCACATAACTGGCTTATGAATATCAGGTTGTGCTTCAGTCCACTTACATATGCAACATTCCTGAAGGTGACTGCTCCAATCTTGATCTTTCCATATCCTTTAGTCTGACCATAATTGGAGTCACCAAATATTATTTTGGGTCCTAACTTTGACTTGTAATTGATTAGGTTATCCTTGTTTCCAATCATGTGTTTGGAACCGCCACTATCCAAATACCATTGTTGCTCTGTGGTGGGATAGCCTTTCACCTGCAATAAAACAGATTAGCTATTCTTGATCCAGGTTACCTTGAGTCCTTCTTTCTTCACATAATTAAACCTGGAAATATAAGAATATTTAGGTTGACATTTATAACCTAAAAGATTATATCTTCTAGGTGGAGTAATCTATTGAATGAATTGATTAAAAAAGATCTTGGTTGATTATAAGTTTTAGAAAAATTCAAGTTTCTGTTAAGATGAACTGCGTTCGACGAATTCTGGTGAGTTCGTCGATCTGAGTTCGACGAATGGGGATAAGTTCGTCGAACTCCACTAAGAGAATGTAAGTATTCATTCTCTGGGCTCCAAAATTGTCGGTCTCGGTTCGACAAATCATACTGGTTTCGTCGATTGTAGTTCAACGAATAATTATAGTGAAAGTTTGTGTTCAGAGTTCGTCGACTTGAGTTCGACGAACTGTACATATTTCGTCGATCGGAGTTCGACGAAATCTGTTGAACATTGTTATAATTAGGACTTTTCTTTTTCTTATTCTTATTCTTTTTCTTATTCTTTTGTTTTAATTCAGTTTGTTTAACATTATTATCATTTTCTATCTTTTCTTTTCCTTTTTCTGAAACAAATTTTATAGGAGTTGTTAGTATAGTATTCTGAATTAGTGGGGGTTGGCTTGATGAAGCACCTAAGCCCAGCTTGTCATTTAGCCTGACATTCACTATGCTTGTGATGTCCATCAACTTGATGCTTCTCCAATTTACGGATTCTTCAAGTTGCCTTACCTCAACCAATTCAATCTTTAGTGATATAATTTATTCTTGAGCTAAAGTTAATTAATCTTTTAACTTGATATTTTCAGAAATAAATTTTTCATGATCAGTTAATTTTTCTCTAAGTATTTCGATTTCTTTTTCAGAGTTTTTTAAATCAATGCATAGTGATTTGAATTCAGTTCTGAAATTATCAGAATTGTAATCAAAGGAAGACAATACCTGATCTGCCTCTAATTCAGATGTTTCTTCATTATCGGATTCTTTTGTTTGTTCCTCAGCATCAGATGCACTGCAAGAGGCATTGATAGCCATAAGGTAAACTTCCTTTGCCTTAGCTTCTTCTACCTCTTCACTGGAGCTAGAAGATGAGGATTCATCTTTAGTATCACTCCAGGTTTCAGCTACAAAGCCTTTCTCTTTTCTCTTATGCTTGCTGGAGGAAGGCATGTTGTAGTGATGCTTCCTGGTTTCTTTTTCTATTCTTTTTTCCTTTTGATTCTCAGGACACTCTGAGATAAAGTGTCCTGGCTTCCTGCACCCAAAACAAACAACCTCTTTAGTGGGTGGTTTGTCATACCTTAGTTTGTCATCCTTCCTAGATGACTTTCTTCTGAAGTCCTTTCTTTCCATCTTGTAGAATCTTTTGGCTAAGAGACTCATAAGTTCTTCACTGACAATTGGGGCTTCTGTCTCTTCTGAAGCTTTGAAAGCTATGTTATGCTCCTTCCTTGATGATGTCGAGGCCTTCTGATCAGCAGCCTCTCATATCTTGATCAACTGCTCATAAGATTTGAGCTTACCAATAAAAGATTCTGTAGAAATCTCTTTCAAACTTCTAGCCTCCTTAATTGGCCATATCCTGAAATCCCAAGTGCTGGGGAAGCACATTAGGATTTTATCAGTTATCTCAATTAATGAGATGTCCTTGTCCAGGGTTCTTAGTTCATTTATGATGACACTGAGTTTGTTGTACATGTCTGCAACAGTCTATGATTCCTCCTTCCTGAAATTCTCATATTGTGATATGAGGAGGGATCTCCTGTCTTTCCTTTCATCTGATGTGCCAACAACTATTTGGTTCAGTGAGTCCCAAATAGCCTTTGTAGAGGTGCACTCAGCCACCTTCTGAAAGATATCATCTGGCATTGTCTGTGCCAGAATGTTCATTGCTTTGGCATCAGCCATCTTGACTTTCTTTTGAGCATCTGTCCACTCAGGTGGTGGAACAGCATGTGTACTTGAAGATGTAGTAGCAGCTGCAGGTTAAGGAGGACCTATCAAAATAGAATTGAAATTGTCCTCATCAATAGAATTCATATAAAGTTTGATTCTTGCCTTCTAGTGCAAATTTTTACAAGTTGCACACAGGAGGACTAGGGCTAGAATATTCTTTATTCTGTGCCATGCTATGAAAATAATCAGAAAAAACTATGAAAAAGAAGATCAGATCTAATAAGGATCTTTTGGTTCAAGTGTTAACTTGTACAACCAAAGGAACATGCTCTGATACCAATTGAAAGATAGGGGATAAATCTGATTACTCTAAGGGGGTGAATAGAGTATGTTAAAACTTTTGGCTGTTTTTAAATATATCAGAGTAATAAAATAGGTGATACTATAGTAGTAATATGAAATTGAAAACAGTCTAAGCAAAACTACCACAACATTCAACACACAACAATAAGAAACAAAGAGCAACCAGACGACACAAGAATTTTATAGTGGTTCCCCTAAACATGGGTACATCCACTCTTCTAACACCCTGGTAGGAATCCACTACAGGTTTTTGATCAGGTGCCCTGCCACCAATAGGTTTTTGCTCAGGTGCCCTGTCACCACAAGATCTATTTGAAGGGAGATCTCACAACCCTTTGAGCTTTTGATCAGGTGCCCAAAAACCAAGCATAAACTTTTGAAGGGAGTTAATAAACCCTTTTACAAGTGGGGGGAGAAAGATTTGATGGTGTCTTCTCTTTTTCTAATCAACAGAGAAGACTAGTGGATTGTTGTTGTCATGAGCTCCTTCCAAAATTACTTGGAGCCTTGCACAGGGTGTAGGTCTTCAGCCTTGACTTGAAGTAATCTAGGAACTTCTGACCGATTCAAATTATGTTGTCCTTGAAAGCTCCTAGTGTTGAAGTTGAAGAAGACTCTTGATTTGTGTTTGTTGTTCTTCTTCAGTCTTCAGTAAGATCAAGGTGAAAACATGTTGTTTTCTGCACAGAGAATTTCTGAGGGTTTCTCTGTATTCTCTGATTCTGTATATTGCTATCTGTGTATGCTTGTATATCTCTGCTTGCCGTCTGAAAGAGAAAATCTCTTTTATATTCTCAGTCGAAATTCTCCTTTGAAATTTGAATCTAAAGCATTGATTGTTGATTGTCTGGAGAATGAAAATCGGCTGGAGAATATTATCTTTAATGATTTTCCCTAACTGTCCCAATAAATTGAGCAAGTAATTAACCAGATGAAGATCATAATTAATGCTACCAATAACGGCTATATTCAGAGAATATGAGCATTAATTACTCAGGAAATTACTGCTAAATAATATATGAAATAAGGACAAAAATGATGAAAAACTCTAAGTCAGGCTTTGACAGAATACATCGACCTCTAAACAGATTTCGTCGACCGAAGATCCAAGTTCATCGAGCTGAGAAATCCTGTTCGTCGACCTGAGAAAATTTGTTCGTCGACCTGAGCTCAGCTAACTGCATTCTGGAGATAACTTGCCTAATCTGCGCTCCAAGTTCGTCGAGCTGATAATCAGTCTTCGTCGAGCTGAGTTCAGAGAAATTAATCTGGAAAGAATGTGTTGAAGCTGAACTCCAGACTTCATCGACCTAAGCTCGAATATCATCGAGCTCAACTCAGAGAATGATTTCTGAGTTCGTCGATCTGCGATCGATGATCGTTGAGCTGAGTTTGAAGAATTTTGAACTGATAATTTAAAGTATGAATTCTTCTAAGTCTTGAGTCTCCTGAAGTCTTCTGTTGGCTGGTCCATCAAGGTTGAACATAATGACTTAGCCTAAACTCTAGGACTCAAATACATGACCCTGGCTATAAATTATGGGTCAGATACATCCTAATTAGTTAACCTAGCCCAAATCCAAACTAGGGATCCAACATGTTGTGCCTTCTAGTGTAAATGGCTGATGCGGTGGAGCCTCTCACAGAGTCGACTGAAGGGATCTACGAGAGGGGAGACCACATGGAGCGTGCATGAGGGGAGAGGAGTAGTCAGACCGAGAGCCTGCGCATTGGCGAGCATTATCTGTGAGAGGGATGAATATTGACAGTTTTGTTTCTGTCGAGGGCGCGCACTAGGGGGAGAGGAGGAGATTAGAGCATAGATTTAAAACGAGCAATCTTCTCGAACTAATATGGTAACCAAGCGGCAGTTACCACTTCTATCTGTTCCTGATATGGGTAAATTATGTAAGGGAGCAGTTATGGAACCCATGGGGCTTTTATTTGTTATTATTATTATTTTATATTAAAATTTAAGGAAGTTACAAATCTTTCAGATCATGTTGCTCACCTCAGGACCATTTTTGATACACTGAGGAGGAATCGACTGTATGCCAAATTTTCTAAGTGTGAGTTCTAGCTTTCTGAGATTGCATTTCTAGGGCACGTTATCAGTCAGAAAGGTCTCATTGTTGACCCGAAAAAATATAAGCAATAAAGGATTGGCCGAGACCAAATGTTGTTATTGAGGTTTGCAGCTTCTTTGGTTTAGTAGGGTACCATAAAAGGTCATTAAGTACTTCACAAAGATAGCTTTACCATTGACATCGCTTACTAGAAAACAAAAAGCTTTTAATTGGATAGTTGAGTGCGAGCATGCATTTGAAGAGTTGAAAACTTGACTGATGACCCCCCAATTTTGAGTCTACTGTTAGGGTTAGTTGAGTTTCAGATTTATAGTGACGCCTCAGGTCAAGGTTTGAGTTGCGTGGTTATGTAACATGGAAAGGTCATAGTCTTCGCTTTTAGATAGTTGAAGGTACATGAGAAGGATTGCCCTATACAAGACTTAGAGCTAGCGATCGTCATACATGCATTGAAAATTTGGAGGCACTACTTCTACGGAGTTTGTTGTGAGATTTTCACTGATCATAAAGTCTTAAATATATCTTTGATCAATAAGATCTCAATATAAGACAACGTAGATAGATAAAGTTTTTGTCTGATTATGATATGGATATACAGTATCATACGTGGAAAGTAAATATGGTAGCTAATGCGCTTAGTAGAAGAGGTTTGAGTTACTCCATCATTACTAAGCAAGAGTAGCTTGTGCGACCTTTGGAGAGTTTGGAGATCAATGGTGTACCACACTCCAACATTGGTTCTCAAAGTTTAACTGGATGAATCACTTGTGATATTAAAGATAGGATCACAAGAACCATACCTCTATATCCGAAGATGACCATGATTTGGGAGTTGACTCAGGTAGGTTAGAAAAAGAAGTTCAGGAATCATGAGGGCTTACTGTTACACGATAGTAGGGTGTGCATTTCAGATGTAAATCACCTTCAAGAGGACATACTATTTGAGGCGCATAATTCCATATATTTGAAACATCCGAGTATCATAAAGATGTATGCAGATCTTAAGAAGTTAGTTTGGTGGAAGGTTTGAAGAATGACATGATAAAGTATGTTGGTAATTGTGAAACTTGCAAATTAGTTAAAGATGGGTATTAGAGGCTAGGGACAAGTTGAGGCCACTACCCATTTGAGAGTGAATCTTCAAAGACATATCAATGGACTTCATTCATGAACTTCCCAGATCACAACATGATAATGATTCATTATGAGTATAGTCAATTGTCTCTCCGAGGTTGCCCACTTCATTCTTAATAAGAGGACAGACCAGGGTTCGAGATTGACACAGTTATATGTAGATAAGATAGTTCAATTGCATGGTGTTCCTAATATTATAATTTCAGATAGAGATAATAGATTTACCTATAAGGAATGGATATATGTTCAGGAGTAGTTGGGCACTAAGCTACATTCAGTACCACATTCATCCCAAATAGATTTGTTGATAGAGCGAACGAATAGAACTATGGAGGATATGCTTCAGATTTGAATTTTAGACTTTGGAGGAAAGTGAGAGAAGTATGTCACTCTGGTTGACTTATCTTATAATAATAACTTTCGAGCAATCATTGAGATGACATCGTTTGAGGCTATATATGATAGACGTTGTCGGACACCGTTATTTTGTGCTGAGAGTGAAGAAAGATCTTCCATCAAAGAAGTTTGGATTGATAAGACCACAGCTCGAATCAAGCTCATCCAAGAGCACATGAAAATAGATCAGTACCGTTGGACCAAATACTATGACTAGAGGTGTTGGAACCAAGAAAATTCATCTCTACTGTTCAGACCAAGGGGTGACCAAAGGTTACTAATTTAGTGGTCGATCCACGTGAGACTCGTGGAGAAGAAGGTAGCGAGCATAAAGAATAGATCTGTACTGTCTACAAACAAGACCTACATGAAGCTACGAGGAGGTCTAGCCACACACCCGAAAGTCTATAAGAACTTCCCCTCCTAAAGCCATTACTGAGCTTGGGAAGATGGAGGCAGACACTGAACTCTCCCACCTTAAGGGGGCTGAAGGTCCATTCAACTTGTGCCTTGAGGTCCTATTTATAGGCAAATCTAAAGGGGATGGGGGATTTTGTGTAACATCCCAATTTTTATTGGGTCACTAGAACCCTAGTGGGCCTAATAAAAGTGACCCAAACCTCTACCCAATACCCATAAAGAGGTAGGAGGTAACCCTAGACAGTGATATCGAGCCAGAGAACTCTGATCTGAGTTTTGTCTGTTCATATGGCTTCGTATAGTCGATACAAGTGTGTTGAAACTTGTTGCATTGCAATCTGGAGTCAGACGATAAATTTGACCGTTTTAGTGTGCTACGACGCGCAAATTGGATTTTTAGCAATCAAGCTCTGATTTGACTCCGGTCAGTGATATTGGATTCATATGGTCAATATGAAGTCAACGGAGTTCGCTCCGTCCAATTTTGATGGCGGGTGGTCAATCTGTGGTCAAACCGAGCATTATCATGCACCACAAAGTGTGCGGACACCAATTATGTCATCATACCCTAAATTTGACCTAATCCCCGATAACTTGGACTTACTCTGACTTTGATTAGCATATGGGACCCACCCTATGGTTGACTTTAGTCAACACCTCAAAAATTCTCTTTTTGGAATTTTTCCAACAGGGATTTACAAACCCAGCCCATTAAACCCACTTGGGATCATTTCTCCAGCCATATGGCCTTATTTAGATCAACCACCCCACTTGGGGCAAGAACCATGGGCCAAGGTGAATCCTAAGCCCACTCCCCTCTATTCTTTCCTTTCTTCCAAAGCTCATGGCCCAAACCAGCCAACCCCCTCCTTTGGATGGCTGCCAAGTGGAGTACTTGGCCCTTTTAATGCTTGCCAGGTGTCCAACCAAGTGGAGGAGAGGAGAGGAGCTCCTCCTCTTATTCGGATTGTTCCCACACCGGGGAAAAGAGGAGATGGCCTCCCCCTCAGCCGATATATAGGCCTTTCCCCCTCAGCTTAACCAACACCAGCTCAAGCGAGCCTAAGCCCAGCCCTGCCTGAACCCTAGGCCGTCGAAAAACCCAAACCAAATCCCTCTGCCTCCGCCACCCTTCTATGGAAGCTCATCCATGCCCCTCCAGAGCTCCTCCTCGACAGGTGGAACCTCTTCCCCCCTCCTTCCACATCTTTTTGACGGGCACGCATGCGCCTCCCTGCAGCCGGAGCACCGCCGACTCCACCCGAGCCTAGCTCTAGGTCGAGTAGTGGCCACGCATTGAAAGCCTTGCCCAACACCGATGGTGGCGTTGAGAGGGTGTTACACCACCCGAGGTGTTAATCCCCGGTGGCAAAGGGTCGTGGTGCAGCCGGATTTCCCCGCATCGGCGGCACCCGAGAGATTATTTTTCTCTGCTTCTTTTTTCTACAGCGGCGGCTGGCAACGCCAGGCCACCAGGCCAACGCCAGTGAAAAATGAGAGAGAAAAAGTATAAGAGGTAAATAAACCATAAATTTTATTTCTCCAAAAAATAATCATTACATAGGTATGCCCCCTTATCTATAGAAAACGGGGGAGGTGAAATAATACAATACACGATGTGAGACTAAACTTAAGCCGGGAAGGCCTGTGCGGTTTGACATATACAAACCGCACACTACACAAATACAACAATACATCTGGTGGCCACTAAAGAAGACCATCAGACTAGCCGCCAGACCGCACCTGCGGGTTGCCATTAAACCAAAGCTGCTGCAAGCCACCTGACTGCATACTGCGGGTTGCCACCAGACCGCAGTTGCAACTAACCACCAGTCCACTGTTGCGGCTTCAAGCAGACCGATACGACTTCACAAGACCGCTGCGGCTTACACCTAAACCACAGTTGTGACCTCCTGCCAGACCAATGCAACTTAAATCCAGATCACTACTGTGACTTCACCAGATCGCTACGACTTATATTTAGACCACTACTGCGACCTCCTGCCAGACCGTTGCAGCTTACGACTGAGGCTGGAGCATATATGTTAACCATGCTGGAGCATATATTGACCATGCCCAACTTGCTACAAACTTCTGTGAACGAAGTAACCAGTTTCGTGAAGAAATCAGTCAGCTCCTTATCAGAGGTAACGAATGGCGTACGTATCTGATTCTTCAGAATCTCTTCTCTAATAAAATGACAATCAACTTCGATTTGCTTTGTTTTCTCATGAAAGACTGAATTCTTCGAAATGTATATAGCTGATTTATTATCACAGAACATCGGTAGTGGATGATCATAAAACTCTCCAATATCCAGCAATAGAGTTTGAAGCTGCTTCAGCTCGCAAGCAGTCAAAGATATGCTTCTGTACTCCACTTTTGCACTCGATCTGGAAACTACAGCCTTCTTCTTGCTCTTCCAACTGATCAGATTACCTCCAACGAAGGTGCAGAAATCAGATGTTGACTTCATGTCATCCTTGTCATCTACATAGCTTGCGTCAGAATAAGCCTCTACTTTTACATGTCCCCTTTTTTAAAATAGGAGCCTTTTTCCTGGTGCACCTTTCACATACTTGAGAATCTTTAGAGCTGACTGCATATGACACTCCCTAGGAGCTTGCATAAATTGACTCACTCTCCCTACCACATAGCAAATATCTGGTCTTATAACTGTCAGATAAATGAGTTTACTGACAAGACGTTTGTACCTAGTGACATCTTCAAGAAGAGGAGAGGTCTCACTCCAGCATTTGTCATCTCCAACAGTCATAGGAGACCGAGCAGGTTTAGCTCTAAGAAGACCTGTCTCTTGTAAAAGATCCAAGGAAAACTTCCGCTGTGAAAAAACAGTAGAACCAGGTTTTCGAGATATCTCAATCTCCAGAAAGTACTTAGGAGACCCCATATCCTTTGTAACAAAATGCCGGACCAGATGCTTCTTTGTCATATCAATACCTTTCCTATCACCCCCTATAAGAAGATTATCATCCACATATACTGCGAGAATTACAAGACCAGTCAAGGTCTTCCGAATAAACAAAGAGTGATCTGCAGCGTTTCGAACAAATCCAGCAACAGAAATAACATCGTTGAACTTGTCAAACTAGGCTCTCGGACTTTGCTTAAGACCATAGATGGCTTTCTTCAACTTACACACCTAAGACTCCCCCTGTGCAACATACCCAGGAGGTTGCTCCATATAAACTATTTCGTTCAAATCACTGTATAGAAAGACATTCTTGACATCTAACTGAGACATTTAGGCCTGCGAGCGGTTCGGTTTGGGTCGGTTTGGACCCAAACCGAAACCGAGCCGACATGCCTCGGTTTTTGGCTTGTCCAAACCGACCCGAACCGAATCCGGTCAGTTCGGTTCAAAGTCGGTTCGGTTATCAATCGATTTTTTTCGGTTCGGTGTCGGTTTTTTGTGAACAAACATATAATAGTTAATATTAAACCCATATTTTTTATTTGTTTTAATTTTTTTTTGCCCATGTAGGAATTAGGATACAGTTATGCTATCAACTCATTAAAGCAAGTGTTTTATATCATAGTAGTCCTCCACTAGATATAGTGTCTCCTTCTCCGATCCTCACAGTGCGCGGGTATAGCTTTGCGCACCAGGCTGCCCTTTATATGAATGCAAGAAAGCCATTAACAACAGTGTGATCAGTAAATTTTACGGTCTAGTGCTGAAAATTTACAAAAGCAGGACTCATCCAAGCAAATACGTCTCAGATGGATGAAGAATATGATCCACATCAAAGAAAAAAGCAGCTTAAGGCCGTATGTTACAAGCTTTAATATATTTGTCTGAGAAATCTATGTACTTTGTCCACAGAGGCCGTAGGTGAGGAAACGCAATGTCCAACCAAGGCTTGGCTCTGCCATTAAAACGAATGACATCAACTTTCTCGGCATCTTCTCTGGTTTTATTCTCCTGGTATCCAAGTCCCAGCATGTGCCAGTATGGATCTATGGTGTGAACATGGCCATGAAATGCTATTAGACCTAGAGGCAGAGTTCCTAACTGCCACAAACTCAAGTCTGATTCCAAATTCTAGCAACAAAACAGGGGAAAATTGATCATAGTTGCAAAATAGATGATGAAGAACAGTTTTTGTTTTAAAAAAGTGAATTTTACTGCCAAGCAATGGATCAATACCTTATGAATCCATTCATGGTATGTCTCTTTGATGTTTGTTTTTCTCCATGCGTCGAGGTCGAAGATGTTCATGCCATAGGTCCAAGCACATTCTTCAGGGTTGAAGGACCCTGAGATTAAGGGGTGGGAGAAATTGAGGTAATTCTTGAGCCTCTTCGACACATGACGAATCTGTCTTCGCCTCTGCATGTCGCAACCGCGCCATTCACTTAAACTTTAAATTATGTTAAACAAAAAACTCGGTTCGGTTTGGTTTGATCGGTTTTCACAACCTGAAAACCGACCCGAACCGATAGTCCTTCGGTTTTTAAAAGCTCCAGACCGAACCGACACCGGACCGGGCGGTTCGGTTTCAAAATCGGTGCGGTTCGGTCGGTTTGATCGGTTTTCGGTTTTCACTCCTCATCCCTAGAGACATTTCCCAATCTCTATTTACAGCCACAGAAAAAAGGACACAGATCGTAGTAATCTGCGTAGGGGTGCAAACGAGTCGAGCTCGCTCGAGTCGAGCTTGGCAAAATTTCCAAGCTTGAGCTCGAGCTCGAGCTCAAGGCCAACTTATCGAGCTCGAGCTCGAGTTTCGAGCTCGCGAGCTCGAGCTGTTCACGAGCTTTTTAGTTCATGAGCTTTTTTTTCTTATTTTTCTTATTATTTTATTATTCTTTTTTAAAAAATGTATAAATAAAAAGCTCGCGAGCCGGCTCGCGAGCTCATGAACAACATTAGATGAGCTCGAGCTCGACTCGTAATCGAGCTCGAGCTCGAGCTCGACAGGCTCGAGCTCAAGTCGAGCTTTTTTCGAGCCAGCTCATCGAGCTTTCAAGCCGGCTCAACTCAACTTGCACCCCTAAATCCGAGCAACAGGAGAGACTATGTTAAAGAAATCCACATCATAGGTTTGCGTAAATCCTTTGGCAACAAGCCGAGCTTTGAAACAATCAACCATACCATCAGGAAGATATTTGATGACAAAAACCTAGCAACATCCAACCATATCAATACCAGGAGGAGTAAGAACAAAAGACAAAGTACCCCCGTTCAGTCAGAGTTTTCATCTCTTAATCCATAACAGCTTTCCAATGTGAAATAGCCAGAGCATCACGATAAGACATAGGAAGAACATTTGCTGAGAGGGCAAGAGAAAAACTTTATGCCAGAGGAGATAGGCATGTATAAGACACCACACCAACAAGGGGTTGTTGAGTGCATGAATGAACCCCCTTTTGAAGAGCAATCAGAAGATCAAGATCACTCCCGTCTACTTGCTTGGTTCCATCCGAAGGAGAGACTAGCGAACCAAGAGCTGTTGGCAGCGACTCAACAGATAAATCTGAAAGAGCATGAGAATCACAGGGGGAAGAAGGAATGGCAGGCTCGGGAAAAGGTGCCGACATAAGAGGAAAAGAAATTGAATCATCATTAGAAGAAAGAATTGAGGAAAGTGAAAAGAATGAGACATCCTTAAAGAAAGTGACATCGGCAGAAACATATACTGTCGGCGGAGAACATGATCATAACACCTGTATCCTTTCTGTGTCGGACAATATCCTAGAAAGATACATTTGATCGAGCGGGGTGACAATTTGTCAAGACCAGAAGAAGGAGAGTGACCAAATGCAGTGCACCCAAAGACACGGGGAGGCAAAGGAAAAGGATTCGCATCTGGATGCAAGATAGAAAAGGGAGTCTTTCCATCAAGAACCGACGACAAAACTCAATTAATAAGAAAACATGAGAGAAGAACAACATGATCTCAATATGACTTGGGAACATGCATTTGAGTGAGAAGACTACGAGCCACATCCAGAAGATGACGACTCTTACGTTTAGCAACACCATTTTTTGCGACGTATAAGGGCAAGTGGTCTGATGAACAATACTACGATTCATACAAAATGATGTAAATTGATGACTAAGATACTCTTTAACATTGTTAGACCGAATGATTTTAATAAAAGTATCAAACTGTGTTTGAATCTCATTATAAAACGCAGTGAAAATAAAAAAAATTCAAAGCATTCTTAGAGCAAATATAACCACATACAACAAGAAAAATTATCAATAAAATTCACAAATATAAGCTACCCCTACCAACAGTCTAAGTAGGAGCAGGGCCCCATATACCCGAATGTACAATATCAAAAGGACGAGAAGAACTACGTCCATTTTTAGAAGGAAAAAGTAGATCTGTGATGTTTGCCAAACTAATAAGGCTGACAATGAATAGAAGAGTCTCTCCGAGGTAATTCAGGTAGAAGCTGATAAATAATCCGAAGAGGAGGATGTACAAGCCAAAGATGCCACTGAAGCAAAGAAGAGGAGGCAAAAAAGGCAGAAGAAGTATCAAGATAGAATAAGCCGCCACTTTCAGTCCCCGTAGCAATCGTCTTCTTGGACTGAGGAACCTGAAAAGCACAAGTAGAAGCGGTAAATATAGTTTCACAGTTCAACTGCTTGTAGAGAGCAGTAATAGAAAGAAGATTGTACGGAAAGTTCGGGACATAGAGAGTGTCCTGAAGCTGAAGAAAAAGAATAACATGCACTGTGCCAGACCCATGGACCAGGGACGGAGAACCATCAACAATAAGAATCAGAGGTAACCAGTTACTTTTGTCAAGAGAAGAAAAAAGACGAGAATCCCCTGTCATATGAGTAGTAGCACTAGAATCAATAAGCCACCTACCTGTGGTAGCTAACTGAGCAGCACCAGAAGTTGCAAGAGAAGTAGTAGACTTCTTGGCGGAATCAACAGAAGTAGGATGGAGGTAAGGATGTTTGGCCCATCAACGATCAACCAAGTGGCCAACTTTGCCACAATAAGAGCAGAGAAACTTAGAATAACCACGACCTCCAGTACGACCACCCGACCACTAGAATTGTCATGACGTGCAGGATGAGCAACAAAATCAGGAGAAGGAGAGGGAAGCAAAGGACGCTGAAGCAGAGTTGTAATAAGAAAAATACGAGCAACAGTAGAATCCAGAGTCAGAGTATCCGCCTCTCCTAGAATCTGTTGACGAATCATGTCATATAAGTCCGGAAGACAAAGCAAGTAGCAAATGACAAGAAGCTCCTGGAAGTGTTTTTATTGCTCAGCAAGATCAGCAGAAAATGGACGATGTTGAAGAAGTTCAGCCCCAAGACTTTAGACCCCTCCCGATAAGCAACAACAAGAGTCATAACAGGGCGAGCAAAGAGATCCACATAAAAAGTATAAATGAGCAAATTATGAGCCCCCTTGGAATACAAAGCAGTAAAAATGATCCATGCAGATTGACAGTATGAATCATCAGATGATAGGAAGACAACATCAGACAAACTGTTGGCCAACCAATGCGGACCAA